>WEDG01003139.1:0-72340 GCA_017591395.1 Schistocephalus solidus
GAGCAAAAATCGATTTCGCCCCGCTATCGTCTTAATATACGCTCGCTACTAGGGCCAGGCTTCCATCGATGCTCGAATTGAAACCTGGGCCTCCTGAGAACTCGGTTAATCGATTTATCGATCTGGAGCCAGCATACGTAGTCACCTGCGTAGTCACCTCCGGACTCCAATTTTGCCTGAAGGTGAGTTATAAACCGTGAAAGTTTGAATGCGTATTTCCTGACACTGTGTGGTGATTTTTTCTGCCAATATTTGTATAAGTGATGACCAGCAGGATCCTCCGTATAATGTCAATACACCACAATTTTCTAGCATTTTAAATTCGTCTGAGAGGCTATAGGGACAAATAGGCTAAAGGATAGTCGGTAGGGATGCCTTGTATGGCCGCTTAAACTGGACACGGAAATAGGAACCGCCCACAATATATGTGGCTCTTCGTCAAATTCCGAGAAAATTATTTTCATGATCAAGGTGAGGGTTAGGTTTAAGTTTGAAATTAAGGTCAGATTTGGGGGTAGGGTCATGAATAGGTCAATGGTAAAGGTTTTTATCGAGTTAACTGTAGGTTATGAGTTAAGGATAGGGTTAAGTTTAAGATTAAGGTAACAATTTAGTTTTATTTTATGGGAAGTGTTAGCGTTAAGACACGGGTATATTTATCCTTCCCGAAATTTACCGTGAGGTCATCTATGTTGAGCGGGCGAGGTGGTTCCTATTCCCCTGTCCATTTTACGAGGCTATACAGGGCGTCCCTACCGGATAGTCAATTATTTAAGATCGATCATGTTCGACCTCATTGTTGGTAACCTTCAAGTAGGGAATGTGGTGGTGAAGTTCCACCAGCATTAGTGAGTTGATACTGCCACACACTCACCTGCTCATAGTAACATGCAACAAAATGAAACCAGTGACCGGGGGCAAAAGGGCGGCGTTGATGTCTGCAGGACTTCAGAACAAGTCATCCACGGCACTTTATCTCGTGCAAGTTACTGAGAGAGAGGGTGAGGCCGAAGCAGTCCTAATCTCGTCGCTGTAAACAACCAGACTTCGAAACTATCATGGTGTGCTCAACGTCATGACTCGGGTGGTTGTCAAGTGACGAAATAGATGAACAGAAACAGAAAAAGACAAGGAAGACTGGAATGTTCTTATTAGCTATCATCTGCCGATCGTGAACATTCATCTACCAATAGATCATATTTCCTCTTGAATTAGGCGAAGGGCTGAAATGAATCTTGTGACGTTTATCACACTCTCTTATTTAAGCTCCGAGACCATCGCAGTGCAGTCGACAACGTTTTCAGGACCAGGTCATGTGTGGCACGCACCAAAGCTCATATCCGTTGGTATTTGACCTCGTCCTGCGAAAGGAACACGGTAGGCGAGATAAGTGGCAGGTGAGGGAGAGGCTTTGGGAACTCGGTCCCCACCGCACATCATAGCGCATTTTCCTCACTGAGAACCATCTCCCACGCTTTGAAACTATCGCAACACGTTAAAAGTCATAGTTTGGAAGACTGTCAACTGATGGGGATAACGGGATTCTTTTGGAGGCGAGGAGTCAGGCTGCAACGGCTCCTTCTCAAAATGATCTCTATGACAATCTCACTTAGTTGGAATCAGAGCCACTCTTTCCTTGTTTCTACGGCACCTGATTCACCGCGCGCGCACCAGGTCTCGGGTAGCAAGCGTGGACGAGCTGTTTAGCTATATCAGCCACGGCACTCTATGCCGCCTCCGGCCGTCCCGACAGTCTCCCCACTGGGCGAAGGTGAATGTGATGGGAGAGAGAGAGAGAGGGAGAGAGAGAGAGAGAGAGAGAGAGAGAGAGAGAGAGAGAGAGAGAGAGAGAGAGCGGCAAATGATGCACAAATTTACTATCACTACAAATTAATTCACGCGCAAATCATCTTCCACGACAGTCGGACTGGCGCTGCCTTTGTCAGTCGAGCCAACTATCATTAAAGATGCCGCCTTTTGGTAGCTTGTTGATCATCCCTGTCTACGGATGGTGGAGATCTATATCGTTGGAAAGTAGAACAAACTGGCGTGCGCTTCATCAGGACTAACTCGAGGGTACCGTACGAAGTGCATTGCGAGCCCGGCCACCGTTTACTCATCTTTTGGTGCGGGTGCGTGCATGCACCTCTTCCGTACTGCCTGTCAAAGGCTCGCCTTCTGCACGCGTGACCAATGAACACCTCAGCCAATCACAGGCGGACTCACGTACCAATGCCAATTTAGATATAATTTAGCTGTTTCTCACAGTGCTTGCTCGTATTTTTGCAGTACATCTTCCACATCAGACCCCAAATTTTGTATTCGACTGGTAGCCATCATCAAATTATCTGGAATGAGGCCCAGGCCTTTTGATAATACGATACGCAGGGAACGTATAGCACAATTTTAATTTTGGAAAGTTTGAATTTCGCTGAAAAATCGCTATCGGTGAGCAAAGGGTGATCAGACAAACGCCCTTTGATGAGACAGGGGCGATAATACAATCAGAATCAAAATTAGAAAATGGCAAAGGCGGTCAATGAGGCTGAAAGTGAACGACGAACGGGGTTGCAAAATGACCTAGCAATGACTTGTCTGTGCGTGTGATGCAGTTTATGAAAAGGAATGAATGCAGTTAGGAAAAACTGTTTAGGAGGCCGCTAACCTTCTTATTAGCCTACATAGATGGAAATTAGTTCAAGGGTTATGGTCTCCCCTTATAGAGAGAGTATCAGTAATTAGTAAGACATGACAATAATTGCACCCTGTATTACAGGCGGTCTCGCGCTAACTTCTAGAGAGGGTGTCAATTCCCTAACATTTACCCTAACATTAACTTTAACCTCCTTTCACCTCCCCCCACGGAATGTAGGGTACAGCCACGTGTAATAAGGAGGGTACATATTCGTGTGTATTACTAAATAATTCGAAATGATATCAGATACTCCAATTTTCCGTGAAGTTGTTACATCCCAAATCTTGATAAATTTTATAAGCATCCGGACAGTCAGCTTTATCAACAGTAGAGGCCACCGGCAGTGCTTTCTTATATCCTTGTATGTCATTTGTGCTCAACTGTGCATGTATTTTGTTTTAAAAAGCACATACATCGTGAAATGTAAAATAAAGTCATATAGGTGTGTTGAAAGCAATACACTGGAGAGCAGATGACATTCCACGTGATATGTGCAGGGCAGCATGCAGAAAGTGGATGACATAGCTATAGACATATTGACAGCGGCTAGTCGGCATATCTCACGTGAGTGTCGCTATCTGGTAAAGACAACACAATCTCATCCATTTGCATTACAAAAAGTAATTGTTAAAGAAAATTGAGGCGCACCTACAGACATTGGACTCCAGTTGGCTATGATTCGTTTCTGACAGATACTTTTATGACGTCGAAGCGTGACTGCGTGTACCAGTAAGAGGACTGACTGTTTAAAGTTCTGACCCTAGGAAAACTCACAGAACTTAGTGCAAGCGCTATTTCTAAAACGTGGTGTGCTCGAATCTGTTCTAAGTAAACAACGCGTGTGAGAACCAGGGGTTTAAGCGACATGACCCCTGTTTGGCAGCGATCACAGGATGACATAAAAACCACCTAACCGACGACGATGAATGGCAGTACACAGGAAAGAGAGGGATTTGACCAGAAAAAAACCCGCAAGAAAGGGTACGTATTAGCAAGTCCAGGATGGTGGTCCAATCAACGAAGGAACATCAACACAGAGCAAGTACAGATAGTGACTTCGGGTAAAATCATCCGGAAAAAAGGGTTCGGCAATAGCGGCGAATTAGACGAATGGAAAGAAGCTTGCGCGACAGAGGGAAGTCAAACTCACAGACTTCAGTTGCGCTAAGGAATTGATGTTCTCCAAGTGCGCGACAAAAGGCGCAGACCGCTTCGCGCAAGTCTGCTTTTCGCTACAAAGGCATAAATAGGACAGTATCAGTAATTGGATGCAGGTTATTAACGGACAGGGCAAGCTGCAAGGAAAATATGATACTATTTCTTCAATTGGAGGTAGATGAGTCCGACAACCAATCGTATTACGAAACCTACTCCTCTCGCTGTAGTTTGGGGCTCAATTTAGAGCCCCGGGGCAGTCCCGTGACTAGTAATACATGCAGAAAGGAGAGACTACGAGCAAATACTACAGAAACTGGGATGGCCATTTCTGGCTTATTAACTGTTATAAGCCATTGGAGTAACAGGCCGAACTTACGTGGATAACGTCTGTCTGGGATAGCCTTTCTATGAGAAAAGTTGCACAGGTTATTAGCAGAGCCCGTCTGTTATCGGCCTCATCCGCAGTAACGAAGGCAGTCAGTAAAGAAGTGATTAGCTCCGAAGATATGGTTGACCAAGCAGCAACCTGAATTGTAAAATAAAATTACTGAATTATAGTAGGCGAGATTTTACGTGTCGTTCAAGATGATTCCCCCAGTTAGCGGGCCTGAAATCAGTAAACCAAGGCGTTGATCAAGCAGGAGAGACACAAGACAAAAACCACTGCCCTACGCAAAGACACTTCAAAAATTTAAAAGCGGTAGATTTGTGGGTAGGACTCGTTTACGTACCTCCCTCCCCCTTCCGGATGGGAACGCCTCATATTAAACGCGGATTTGCGCTACATCGCAGAGGGAGTAGGATTATGGTGTTAAGTTTGGGATCGAGGTTACGACTAGGGTTACGGTAACGATTTGGGTCAAGGTTAGCGCTAGGATATGGAATAGGCATCCATGCTGTAAAGGTCAGCACAATGTCACGGGGAAAGCGTTCCTATTCTTCTGTCCCGCCGGGGCGGGGGCGGGGGCGGGGGGAAGGAGGGGCACACCGATTTGCACCAGAGTCACATAATGTAGCACTTTCGCGTGTGTCCCGTAACGGGGGGCTGATGTAAACTCTCATGAACGGACGAACACTTATAAGACTCATTAATATGTAGGGTGCTTGGTGGACGTACCGTTGAAGTCGCACACTCTGTGCAAAGCAAGTGCAGCGCATAGTGAAGGAAATTCGTGGGTGCATTGCTCGCTGTTCTGACAAGCAAATCTGCGGAAGAAGAAACGGCGGTGGTCAGAAAACGGTTGGTGACTGCAAGCTTACAAATTACATTTCATGTACGCAAAAAAACGTATAGGTATGTGTGACTAGCCCCAGTTGATCAAAGTGAAGACAGGATAAAGCTAAAGCGTTTGAAAAGTATGTGAATGGAGACCTCAAAGGCAGCTATACGTAGTGTCACTACACCATATGCACCGAAGAAGTGAAAAGAGGCCCGAGTTTACTTAGATATTAGCTTGCTATCTGAACTGAAGCGCGGTTGGTGCATACGTAGACGCTTTTCAACTCCTCCTGTTCCCTCACATCTAGTGTTCGTGACCTGGACACAGCAACATACTGCACCATACGTTGGTGGAGAATATGCCGGTACGGCACTGCGTAAATCCTCAAATTACGAAACCTGAACATAGCACTTCAATAGGGTGTGTGCGTGTGTGTGTGCCCTACACCCCGATAGAAATTGCGGAAGCCACGTTGCTGAAAAATGGTCTGCAGGCAACGCACTATCGACTTAGGGTCCCCAGTGCGCCTAAGAGCCATTCGAGTCTTCATGACCTCAAGAGGGTAGGTCTATGAGACAGGGGCAGCAATCAATGAAGCCAACCGAATCGCTGCCGCAAAGAACAAAAGAGCGACACGAAAGTCACCAGCACCCCGAACCAACACCGTCGATACCCAGGCCCTTCCAACATTCCCGCGCTGTCAACGCATCTTCCGCGCGCAAATCGGCCTGGTTGGACACCTTCGGACGCAGTGCTAAAATAATCCGACAATTCCAACTTCTACGTCAAATTCTGCCAACCCTCCTGCGGACTGCCCAACCCTCACTCCTGGCATCAATTCCATTACTCCCACCATCATAGAGACCACATCCAAATACGCATCACCTTTTACCCCCGACACCGCAACCACCACCGCCTTCGCCTTCACTACCATAACCACCACCATCACCATCAGCGACGGGGACTCTCTCCTAAACTGTCCTCCATGCGACCGCACATTCACCTCACGCATCCGCCTGGTCGGTCAATTGCGAATCCATCGTACAGAGACTGATGAACCAGTGCCTGGAGCACTAACACACAGCAGAAATTGCGGCCTCCACTGCCCTCACTGTCCTCGCGCATTCACTCATCGCATGGGCCTATTCGGTCACATGAGCATCCATGACAGCGAAATTCACCGCAATGCCGACAACACCGATACATCATGCACACCCTCCGCTCCTGCCATTCTTACCGCCATTGCCACCCCACTACCATGAATGACATCCCCCAGCCTTTCGATTTCTCCATCCCACACTGCGCCCGCAACTTCAACTCACGCATCGGCTTGATCGGTCACCTGCAAATCTATCGCATAGAGGTTGGTGAACCAGTGCCTGGGGCTCCGACATAGAGTCACCGCGACTGCCTCCACTGCCCTCACTGCTCCCACACATTTACACACCGCATGGGCCTATTAGGACACATGCGCCTCCACGACAACCTGCGGTAAACCACCGGAGGCTAAGCCACATCAGTGCACACTACCTAGACCCCTACACAGACAACACCCTCACCATCATCATCATTTACCTGAGAATATCACGATTTCCTAGAAACCATGGCTTGGAAGACTGCCAATCTGACGCTTACACCAGACCACGCCATCGGCCCAGTGTATGTGCTGTGTGTGTCGAGTGGCTGACCAGTAGACTGGGAGTCATACGGCGATGGCTCCTCCATATCCCCTGAGTAAGTGGATCCTGGTGCGTGCGTTATGGGGGCCAGGTCGTGCTGTGGCGCGCGACGGCGGGTATGCCGACCCGTCAGCCAATGCGCCCACTCCCACATTAGACAACTGACCGACTCGGGTGGTGGTTTGATTGTGGTGGTGGGGAGAGTGTGATGTCGACAGCTCAGCGCATTTTCCTCAATACAAACAATCTGACGCCCTTGAACCTTCACGGTGCGCTAAAAGTCGTGGCTTGGAAGGTTGCCAACTGACGGGATAACTCGAACAGCGTGATCAGCCCAATTTGTGTTTTGTGTATAGTAGCTGACTGGCGGCCTGAGAGTCAGGCTGCAATGGCTCCTTCTTAATGTGGCCTTTATGGCACTCCTACTCCGTGTGATCCGAGTCAGGTGTGTTGGTACACCCAGGGGCGACTCCGGCCGCGCCAGCCACCTACGCTCTCTCCGTCTCCGGTCTTTCTTGACTCTGTCTTGACACCGGATCTAGGTGGGGGAGTGGAACAGAGAGTTCGGTAGATGCAGCGCAAGTCTACTATCACTATGAACTAAACCACGCGCAAGTCACCATCCCTGCACCACCCTTCCATGGAGCATACGGTGGACCTCGTCGTAATCGACGGTCGAACTGTCATGTATAGGATACTAGTTTCGGGGTAGCACCACACAGATAGCCTTTGGTCGCTCCATTTGCCTCGCATAGGTGGTGAGTGCTCCTGTGGCCGCCTCTAGCTGATACCTAACTCTCACCTGTGGCTCCTCGAAGCTGGTTCTTCCCAGCTGCCACACCCCGGGCAACCGCCACGACCGGCGGGCTAATCCAGGTGAGGGTCTCCGGTGTGGTGTGTGTCTTCACACCCGGTACGTTTGCTCTCTTTCCCCTGCTTTTCCCCCTATTCCGTCCTCCCTACCCTTCCCCCCTTTCTCTTCTTTCCAGCCCAATCCTCTCTCCCCCCTTCTTCTCCTCCCCCCCTCCTCTCGCCCTTCCTCTTCCTCTCTCTCCTCCTCTCCTTTACTCTTGCATCTACCCCGTACACTTCTCACTCTCTCCTCACCCTTCCCTCCTTCCCAACGGTCGAAAACGTCCTACGGCGAGGGCGACATACAATCACGTAGGCGGCCCAGGTGACTCGGTAGTTCTCTCGCTAACCCAAATCGTGACCCATAGTGGAGTTCGGTAGCCGCCTGGGATGAATCAGCAGCCCTATTTACGTACAGCACTGCTTACCCCCTCGCGGGGGAGGGGGCAAGAAAAGCTGCCCTAAACAAATGCTGGTCTCACGACAGCTGCATTAGACCGTGGCTAGCAGACTGCAATTACATGCGGTTGAAAATCTCTCAACAATATAAACAACAACTCCTCTCCCAATCCCTCCTCCCACCGTACCCTCCGGGGTTAACCCAGGACTGCTCGAGTGACGGCGTTAGTCACTCGGGAATTGGCGCGCTACAAGGTGGACATTGCTGCTCTCAGCGAGACCCAATTCTCTGAGCAGGGTTAGCTGGAGGTGGGTGCCGGCTACACCTTCTTCTGGAGCAGCCGGCCAAAGGCAGAGCGACGCGATGCTGGTGTTGCCTTTGCCATCCGGAACGACATCGTGGGACGTCTGCCCTGTTTGCCGCAGGATATTAATGATCACCTGATGAGCCTCCGCCTGCCTCTGCAGGTAGACAAGTCTGCTACCATCATCAGCGCCTACGCTCCCCCAATGACGAGCGCTGATGCGGCGAAGGAAAAATTCTACGAGGGCCTGCACGCCCTGCTGGCGACTGTGCCGAAGGCTGATAAGTTAATTGTCCTTGGTGACTTTAACGCCCGCGTCGGGACAGACCATGCCTCGTGGAGAGGAGTGCTGGGTCCCCAGTGGTCTCACTGGCTTCAATGACAACGGTCTTCTTCTCCTACGAACCCGGCGCCTCCCGATGCGGCAAAATGTGACCCGGTTACGCCCCCGGTCGAGATAATGGCACCTCTTGGACTATGTTCTCGTCCGGAGGCGAGGTCAAGAGGATGTACTGTTGACAAAGTCATAGGAGTAAGAAGCCATGGTATAATTCTTTCGCACTGGAGAACAAATCTTGGGTATATCGTCACCATTGGTTTGAAAGACAGCTATCCATTCATTGTCCGATAGTCATGACTAGCTGATGGCGACAGGGATAATCCTGAAAGAGCGATTTTCTGACTATTTGTTGCTTTTGGTAATAAAAGGACCAAAAATAAGAGCGATATCAATTTAACGGAACTGTTTTTGCTAGTATAGTTGGGATTTAAACTCCAAGTTTTAGTGTGCGTGTGTGTAAGCTACAGGATGCCGACTAGTAATAAGCATTGACTGAAAAACGAGGAAAGAGAATCAAAAGTAAGATGTTTCATAAAATTACCCCGAAGCCAAACTGACGAATATCCGTTCCCTTTGGATGGAATAACTGGCCTTGGGGGAAAACGATTGAGTGCGATGCTGCAAGATGAAAGGGACAGAGTACTGAATTCTGGAAAGAAAAGTGCACGACAAAATAAATGTATCTGTGAATATGCCGGAAAAGCCCCCAAGAAACATGACGGTATTCAAGCCCCAATAATCAACGAAACCCGGGGAAAAACTCCAGTACGTGTATGGCTGACTGATGAAGTGTGGCAGGTCAGAAATGGCCATTCCCGTCCTCATTATTGGGGCTTAACAATAGAAAATGAATTTGGGTCAATGCGCTGGCGCAAGCATAGTTAAACCGAAAAACTTGCAGTACAAAAAAATTAATTCATTTCGTTCAGGTTACGAAGTATGAAACAAGAACCATTAGTAGCTGCAGCCCTTACAAAAAGCCCGCGGTCTGAAGTGAAGCCATATATCAGTACGTCCTTGCCGGAAGTAACATAGCGATTGCTTACGGCAAGTTAAACCGCTCCAATAAACATTTTCAGTAGTGGGACCGAGGAAGTCGATTACCAGCGGCTAGTGGCCCTATATCCAAGTAGTAGCATCCTCAGAGGGGGAGGAGTACTTATGCACCCTTAAAATTTCAAGAAAACCAGGCGATATTAAACATTCATACCAAGCCTTAAATACTTCGGACGGAGAGCTCACAGCATGGGCCATACAGCAAAAGTTTCCGTGTCAGCGGAAAAATTTTGGAGGCGTTAGAATTCATGTGAGGAATTACTACCCACAAAGACAAAGTAGCTCAGAACGCCATTTCGGGCTTAAACTGCTGAATATCGGTAGGACCTGAAGATTTTCAATTCAATTCAATTTATTGAGGGAAATAGACATGGTTAGCGATCTGAGACCGTCACTATCATTTCCAAACAAGCATTGCCCTGATCCCTCTAAGTAAATCGTGACTGCTTTGTACTTATCCACAAATCAAAGAAGTAATTGGTTAGTGAAGGCCCACATTGCATATGCGGGTTCACTTGAGAAAAGAAGGCACAAAGAAATTACATCCTGCAGATTGAAAGAGCACTTGTAGAAATAGGGAGCTATAAGACGTACGCTTCGGACCAAGTCCGCCACGTCATTTCCGCGTCGAACATCCATTCTAGAAATGTGGACGTCAGTTGGAATGCGTGGAGAGTTTCTTCGCATTGAGATGGCGCCCTAAGAATCTTTGGGGAAATCAGTAGTGCAGAGGTATGACAAACCTGCAGCAGAAAGTCGCGCGAGCAGTTGTCAACAGCCTCAAGGTAGTCATAAACGAGGAGGTGGGGTCGGTTGTCCCGTCGCCTAGAAATTCCTCTTTATAATATGGCAAAAATCTTACCTAGCGAGTAGACAGAGGAACTTCAATATTGATGTGTAGTCAGGACTCCATTCTGGAGTTTCACGCAGATGAGACAGGGCGTCAAAAACTACCTCCAGGCAGTCGGCCGGAAGAGAAGACAACGGCACGCCATCAGTTGTCGTCCTAGAAAATATTGCTTCAATGATAGTCATAATATTGATTACTTTAACGATTGTATGACATTACTGGTACTTTTAAGGTCATTTGCCCTAACTGATTCAGCTGGCTTGATACTGTTGATTCACTGCAGCAAGAATGATTACCGCTGCATTGCCATCGATCGGTAGTGGCACGTCAACTGCACAAACCGCAAAGCTATCTCAATGCTATCGACAGTTTGGGCTGAATCAGGTAAAATGATGTCTTTGACGGGTTTGTCTTAATGTCATTGGTCGAACCATCTCTACGGAAGACTACGTAAAGCACACTTAACTGATTCTGTGCCTGACCAATTGCATAACCGTTTGTTAGAGATGCGACAAGACGGCCGAATATTGAGGCTTCAAGATCCACACATCGCTATAATATACACAGGCTCTTTTTACCTTCGGAGAGGACGAGCTAGATTTTACTGCACCTTGGTTTCGTTTACGTCAGTTTCGGAAGTTTCATTGGATTCGAAAGTATCTTTTCCTTATCAGCTACGCAGAAATTTGTCCCTTAGGCCGGATGTCATGATCTATGTATAGGCGAATTTATGTTCAAGCCCATTGCGGTCACAGTTGCATCCCCTAGGCCCCCAAAAACTACGTGTGACGTAAGGATCACGGCCCAATGTAGCACATGGATTATCTGCGCGCAGGTCTTGAAGAACCTAGTCTATTGGGTAGATGGGCAGAGTTCGTGAGATAAAATGCCCCTCACGGATAGCAGAGATGACAGCCAATGACGCTAACTATATTACCCGCTGAAACAGAAGTCTCAGATCAGACAATGGGACATGAAGTATGATCGACCATGTAGAACCCCCGATGGATAGTGAGAAACAGGGGCAAACTGGACAACTTAAAATGATAGAGGGCTGTTGGAATCACTTCCGATTCAACTCAACTTGACACCTATTCTATTTTGTTCCCGCGTCACGGTTGAGACGAAAGCAATGGAGGACAACTACGACGACTTTTCCACGAATTTCAGAGCCGAGGGATTCAGTAGTTCTTGCATAACCATCCATGTAACGGAAGGCCACTCCAGTTTGTATGTGCGGCCTCTGGTTCCCAAACTTGTAACAGAATTTGTTGTGACTAATATGAAGCTGTTACGCAGGAGTCCTCACCGTTAACAATAGTTCACGTTCATATTGAAGGGCATAACCAATACGAAGAAAAGTTAAAATTAAGGGTTAATTGCATATGTAATACACTGAAAAACGTTTCCTGAATGCGAGTTTCTAAAGGCAGAAGAGCTGCAATCGATGGGGTTGATGTAATCTTATTTGTCTATGTTAAACGCGTAATTTCATAGGCATTGATTAAAATATGGATGTATGTCTAACATCACAGGCATATCATTAGCCAAAGTATTTTTTATGTTAATCCGTGTCCCTTGTCTATCGATTCAAGCGCTGAAGTTTAATATTCTGAACTAGCCTGACAAACAAATCTTTACTCGTTAATAAGTCACAAATCGTTCGAACGGAAACCTGTTTGCTAGTCCTTAATAAAAGATCATAAATGCTCATCGGAATGAACTGGAATAATGTAACTATCACAATTTGACGCAAACTATCTTTAGTCATGCAGCAGGTTTGGTGAGAAAAACGGTAAATCATTGCAAGAACGCTTACAGGGGAATTTCAGTGAAGTCTTCTGGTATGGAGAACTCTTTCAAAATATTCGCTGTGAACTGATCAAGTGATTTGAAGCACTTCTAAAAATGCAAAAAAAACGTTAGTTTCGTCAATACAGTATGCAATACTCAAGTTCGTTAAACAGGCCATGCGTGAGAAGAAAAGAGCTGAATTCGACAATGAGCTGCGTCGGGCTTTTAAAAAGTGTCCGTTATGGGACTGTGTGTGCAAATCAATCCAGACATGAAAGTAGACAGCTCAAATTCGGTTCTGCTCAATTTACTTATAGTACAATATCTGGCAGACATTGAAGTAGCTTTTAATATTAATAGAAGATTGAAGTTCACCGATCGGTCGCATGACTCATTCGTTTCCCTTCTGCATTGGAGCTCACACTAGAGCCCCGCCAGCTACCGCACAACGGCTAGTAGTATAGGCGAAAGAACATTAACGACGAATAGAAAGAGGAATAGAACAGCCTTTTCTATCTTATTAGCCGTCAGCGACCCGTCATACCCAACCCCAGGTGTTACAGCATTTGAAAATCGAACCCACGATCTGTTTTTATTATCCCCGCTTAAGTCAATTTTGAGAGATGCCGCATTGTTTTCAAGCATCTGACGTCATAGTAATTGTGGTTGCCTCGGTACTTTCTGACTACGTATGTCAGAACTGCGTTACTCTGACAAAATAAGACGTTCATATTATTGCTACTTTCATTTTTCATTACATGGCTTAACGCACAAACTCCGCCCAGAAGACCTAAAAGTCAGGAACTTTCTGATGTTATTTCCTAATATGCTCTTACTGAGCCATGCCGTTCCAGAAAAAACCGCAACAGTTAAATGGAAACGGAATCACTCACCATAATGTATCGGGAACCCAGAAAGCAAAGGAGTTTGCATGACAAATTTTATCAGAAACGTTCATTTGTTTTAAAACTCGTCATTCAATAAAAATTTGCACGGCTAAGGTGGAGAAATTGTTCGGCATTATCACACACTGTTTGATGTTTGACCATTCTGCTGCCCTTGTTTTGGAAAGTTCGCCAGCCCAGAAACTGTTCAAAACCAAACACCTGTTCGAACTCGAGCAAGCAAAACCGGTAATAAAAACTCCTTAATGTTCTTATATAATAGGTCACACGTCTGAAAAGGTAGCACATAAGCTACACACTCAAGATGTCAGTAAAAGCCGATGTAAGAATTTAGGCCTCAAACTGCTTATCCCAATCGCTGTACTATTACTATAGTGCGTCTTTGACGCAAGACCATACGCCTTAGGGATCATTGCCTGGCCGAAGTTACCGCCGTACCGCACGGGATTTGCAAACAGAGCACCACTAAGTAAAGCTAAAGCTACATTCCAAAAATAGCTCAAGCTCTTTCCTGTATAGTTTCGGCCGGTACTGGTCACTGCAAAATTTAGTAATGCAAATGCGCAAAAGCGTTTTAAGACTTAAATTGCCTTGCACCTCCCAAAAATTTTACTTGGTTTTCCCAAACAACACATTTGCTTTAACTATCTAAACTGTAAAGCTTTATTTTATTTGACATACCGATCATGACGCTAACTTCTCTCATTAGTCTGTGAGGATTCTGGGGAAACAGTCATTATCTTTACTATGTGGACTTAAAGTAACCCTAACCCTATTTTATTGGAGGGCTGGAAAATTAAAAAAATTGTTTGGGTATCTAATATTTTTCTGTGACTTATGGATGTTAAGCCACATTTAAGTCCTCTCCCATTTTACCAAATCATTACACTTTGAAGCCATTTTATTTGAAATCCGTTTGGTCATATTTAGCTTATTAAGAAATCTACACAAAGAAGAGGTTATCTTTAACGACCTCAAAAAAGACCGAATATCTTGGTTAGAGGAAAGTGGTTTTATGTAACACAGAAATTTTTTTTCAATTTGAGCTCGTTAATTTTTTACGACAATTAACATTAAATACGGTTAACTCAATTAGGAGAAGGAATATTAAGAATCAAACCAAAAGAATGTTTCAAGAGTAATTACACCCGCATTTTTATTTATACATCGCCAAATTGAAGGACGTTTCACATGAGCGATGCTACTGGCATATGCGGACAGTCCAATTCTATAAGTTAGCGTAAATTTGCTATAGAGTGTAAAGGGAATGTGAGTTTAAGAAAAGTAAGTGAATTTAGGCAAACGGTGGAATCTCCATTAAGGAAAAGTTCTGTTTGCTTAAGCTTTTAAAGTTTCCCAGAAAATAATGATTGAGCTTGAATTAAACTCTTCTGGTCGCTACTTTCCAAGCTCAGTATAAAAGTCGCAACGAATATTTGAACTGAACTGCATGATGCAGCGGTACAAATTCGGACAGACATGTCTGGTCTCTTAGCTAGAACCAGTGAAAAAGTTTGCTAAATCAAGCACATTTTATGTTGTAAAACAATCAGATGGCCAGAAAGTGTGTTAAGGCTAACCTGTTTTAAACATAAGCAAAAGGACGCTAAGAATGATATTTAATGCGTATACTAGCTTTTTACCGTAGATTCCAGTGCCCACATATACACCAGTGCTGCTGAGCAGTCAACACTGAGTTATCAAGAAATACCAAAACAAACATATCTGTCAATTAATATTACAATCTCACTCTAGATATTTTAGTCAGCACAGCTGTAGATTCAATTATCCGCAACAAGAATATCTCATTGCAACATATCTATCAAGATATATATATATTCGAACTATTTTTCAATACAATATTTGCAAAGGTTTTCTGTTTAATTTTATGAGTCAATACTTTTATGCGTAATTTCCACACGTGCAAGAATAATTTGTGTGCCTGTGTACATTATTAGGCTTCTTCGCCGGAGCCGGTCAAACCATCGGTATAGGGACTAACCGACCAACATTTTATACATCAAATTAAATAAATCGCTAAAAATAATAAAAATCACCTCGTTTTTGAATGATTCCCAGGAAAAAACAGCGGACAAAGTTGACATGACACATTCACTGGCGTTTTCGATGATTTCGAATAATGCACATTTTATCAAAGTCAATAAAACAATGAATGTTGGTATGAAATTAACAGGAAAATTGCTGGTAGTCATATTGGCACAATATTCCAGTGAATAATCTGCGATTATTTTATCATGTGTGAATTCGACAGATTGATTTAACTAATTCGTACACTATGTAAGTAGACAGAAACAGAATGTGCGTCTACGGTAGATCATTTTATACCTTCAACATACACAAAGCTTTTTACAGTTATATTATTTGCTGTGTATTTCCAAACTCGGTTTTATTCAATTTTGTTTGAGTTTAGACTTTTGAACCGGCATCAGTATTTTTCCTGAACATTGATTGTGAGTGGATTTGCGATTGGACTAACTTCATTGTAAGGTTGGATATGAATGTTTTTACTAATACATTGTACCTAGTTCTTGGTCATCTCATTTTTAGTTTTGTTCCCCGTAAGAAAATAATGAATGTCAAGGGCGAAGTCTTCATCCATTATTATTTCCGCCGTAGACTGCGTATTCTCTCACGTCGTTTTCAGTTACAAAATGACACCACCATTCTGCACTTGCTTCAAATTAATCTTTGAACTGGTTTAGAAGCTGTCTGAAGAAAACCAACACCGTAGATGACGCTTAACGTGGCTGATAGCTTCAATGCTGTTTTCTCCAGAGGTTTTACTGAATATTGTGGTGCTCCCTTCCCAACCATCCGGGGTTGGACCTGTGCCATCCCCGAAAACATGACTTTTACACTCTAAGAAGTGACCGTTGCTATTAGGCGTTTTCGTCAATCTTACAGTCCTGGACCAGCTGGTTCAGTTCAATTCAGTTCAGTGTATTTGAGGAAAAATAGGTTTGTGCTTTTGAACTCCATATTTGTTACATAAAAATCGCAAGAATTAGAAGCAATATAAAGAAATTATAGTCAAGTAAATGCAAGCCGATAAACGTAGTACACTGGTATTGTTAAGGTTAAGTAGTCACATAGTCTTCGTGATTCTGCAACACTTTTCATGTCAAGCCGATGTTTGAACGCCTCCGCAGACTGGGACATTAAAATCACCTCCGGTAGGTAATTCCGCGGTTCCACGACACGGTTGGTGAAAAAATACTTCCTGACATTCAATCTTCCTCGTTGCACTCACAGTTTGAATGGATAACCTCGGAGAATAGTCGTAGTGGCAACTTGGAAAAAGTCATCACACAGGAGGGTGCACTCCATGCAACGCACGATACGGAAGGGTTGTATCAAGTCCCCGTTCCACTTCCTATAACTCAGAGGATATAGATTAAGGTTATTTAGGCCGATCTCTTATAGCATTTCACTTTGACCTGTTAATAATTTTGTGGCTTCCACTGCTTCCCTTTCGAGATGGTTGTAATCCTCCTGGGTCGTCAGTCTTGGATCGCATATTCAGCATGTGGCCTTACAAACGTACCGACGTCTGCATAGAATACTTTAAATGCCCGCTTGATAGCATACAGCATTGACTTGGTGGATTAAACCGCCTTGAAACATTTCGTAGATGGCTTCAGTTTTTCTGGCATCCAAACGCCGAAATCCTTCTGTGTTTTTTTTCACCGAGTGGCATCACGTTAAACTAGTATGGTCATATATCAGTGACCTTTTTTCGGTTGCCCAGATGTAGCAGGGTGCATTTGCTTGAGTTGAAGGACAAGAGCCATCTGCGGGACCACTCGTACAATCGAATAAGATTGCCTTGGAAATTGTCTCCATCGGCAGCATTGTTGGTGACTTTCCAGATTTTTATATCGTCCGAAAACATAGCAAAGTCACAGTCCAATTCCTGTACACAATCATTAATCAACAAGAGAAATAGGATCGGTCCGAACAATGAACCTTGTGGGACTCCATGGTTGCTGACTGTGCACCTTGATCGCTGTACGCCTTCACGGAACACTTGGGAATGATCAACGAGAAAATGCTCGATCCACGTAAGAAGTTTCCACAAATACCCAACATTCTCATCTTGTAAAGGAGACGCTCGTGCGGAACACTATTGAAGGCCTTCTGTTAATCAATGGTAGCCACATGCACAGTGTCTTTTGCATCGAATGCTTTTGCCCAGCTTTACATAGTATAAAGTACTGAAAATTTAGTATTTATACTTGGTGAGCGCCGGAAAGGCACTGTCGAAACAAATATTTGTAACAATATAAAATTATGATAATGCGTGATGATAAAATGTACAGCGTTTTAATAATTTAGGCAGAACTTGTCCTTTTAGATCAATAGTCAGCGATTTTTTGAAATTTATTGTGAACTAGAAAATAGGCAGTGAAACGAATTCCTACCTTGAAAATGGAGGCAGGGTTCAGTAGGCCTCCATTTTCGAATACAGGGTAGGAGAATAAAACTGCTTAGGAAAATTGGGTAAGGGGTAGGGTAGGCTAATACTGCAGCTAAAATTTCAGAATGAGATAATGAAATGTTGATATGGTTCGTTCTTGATCAATAAGGCGCATGAAAAATCTCGTGCAAAAAGGCATCCGTGAACTTGAGGTCTCAGCATCTTAGTATTCAGAATTTGATTCTGATGATTGTTAGTATCCAACGAAATGGCAGCATTTTAGACTGTTTACATCCGGATTTGTACGTCCGAATGACTTCATCTTTTGAATGACTGGTGATATAAGGAGACATCATGGTTCATGGGGGACTCGAAGTAGAGAAAAAGTAGTTTCAAGAGGGTCCCTTAAATTCCCGATGGTCCTTTCTCTGAGTCAGGGAGAAAGGTGCTCGAAAAAGATGAGGAAAATAAAAGGTTAATAGAATCAGTGCTAAGGTAAATATGCAGTCTTCGCTTGAATGCAGTTAGACTACTAAATGGCTTATTGACAAAAAGCTTGGGTGATTTGAGTTATTATTTAGTCGAAAAATGAGACAAAAGCCTGCTTCCAGTCTCCTCACCCAAAAAAGCTTAGCTTCGTCAGCTGGCATCTAGTTGAGTAGGAATTATTTGAAAGATTCGGGCAATATTGCAGATAATGCCTTTAAACCTGAGTTTGAAGCTATCAGCGACCTCTTATGATAATACGTGTATGGAAGGTTTTATTTGGGGTACGCTGGTTTTAGAATTTATTTAGAATTTATATTTGGTTAGCACCGGCAAGGCACTGTTTGTAAAATATTTTGAGTCTAGAAGTGGGCTGAGAATCGTAAATAAATGTTCATATTTTTTGATAAAGTATTACAAACGTAAGGTAGCTGAGAGATCTTGTTTATCGGGGTTTTTTAGCGTCAATCCTATTAATGGTATAAGAATATGTGAGGATTAAGACAATTAGTTTCAACGACATGGGAGCAAGGGTACAAAAGTACACGTCTTATAAATAGAGATAAGGAATTTGATGGTTGGTTGCAACGACTTCGTACCCTAGCTCCACTTTATGATAATCAGGATAAAAAACTGCTTCCTGATGGATGACTGCGCGGAAGGGCTTGTACAAGTGCAGTGTGTTTATAGTCTCTCTCTCTCCTTGAAGGAAACGGGATTCTGCCCAAGGCAAGAGTGGGTCAACTTGGGAGCTCACACCATGACATCATTTTTTCTACACTACAATTCGAAACCGATGAAAAGTTTTCCAGAAAATAAAGCATTTTCTTTGATTTCCGATTAGCACTTTCGACTGAATTATTGAAACATCTTAACTCCAACGACTGGTCTGATTTCTTTCTATATCAGTATGTGAAAACCTGTACTGGTTTGCTGTTCGAAGTTTTTGATCCCCTCTTTTCTCGTTTTGTTCCCCGTAAGAAATTAAGGTCAAGGTCAAGTCGCACAGGTCAATTTTCGAAAGCTAAGTAAAATCTTTGATCCTGAACGTATCTCGTCGTTTCTTGTTGACATTATAGGCTTAATTGTTGATAAAATGTTTGCATTTCCTACCCTTTATAAACTGTGCATACCTGTGGTGTTTGTCTTTAATAATAGGTGGAACTATACATTTTCATAGTGTTCATCTGGCATAGCCCCTTGCAATATTTATTCGCTAAAGTGTTGATAATTTTTTTATGTCTGGCCTGTAAATAACTACATATACCTGTGGTTGTTATATTTTACAATAGGTGGAAATATTCAGTCTTACACTGTGTCACCCGACATAGCCTCACTTGCCGTCCTCATAAATCCACGTACAAAATTAGAATTATAAAGTGCGAACATATAATTTAAGTTGAAATTTTTAAAAAAATTATAAATTTCCAACAAAAATTTTTGCAGCAAGTATTTTTACTGTCAGCATATCAACCAGTTTGAAATCAATAGAGCCATAAATTTTTTTACCCCACGTATCCTCATACTTTCGACGAAGGATGAAACCAACAAACTCAATTCGTCGAAATATACCTGCCTCGGGCCCCAAGCACTGCTTGCTTACCCATAGTTATCTCCACATTGACTCAAATATGCATGCCATAGTTAAACTAAACAGCTAGGTCTGTCTGCTTTACAGAACTGCAATGACTTCATGATTAAGTTTTGATCTATTTTATTTATACTCGACAACATTTTCGATGGTAACATATCTGATGTTCGCTCTCAGGATTGCAGACGTCTCGATTCGCTTGCTTACTTGGTCGCCAGCAAGGCTTTTGACAGACAGAAACGTAATCATAATTTTATCCTAAAAATGCTCCCATACACAGACGCAAAGTTGACTTTGCTATGGAATTTTTGTACTCGGGTGGTTTCAACTAAATAACAGTGGAAGCAAAACGCCTCTCTTCGCGTAGAAAGAATCTTTCTATCTTAGTTAAATTGTTTTAAACAGTTGAGGTGGACTCAACCTTTGTTCAACAAGTTGCCCTTCACGTTATTTGGAAATAACAAAATGTTTCCTTTGTCAAGATCTTACACAAATGGAGCCGCATAACGTTTTTCAAATACAAAATCCGCAATCATCTGAATTTAAAGACAACTTATTAAACCCTCCACAAGCTTGCTCGTCCCATTACCCCACGGGTCATCTTATATTCCCAATTCTATCACCTACGGCAGGTTATCCGAGAGACGTCAATCCAATCCAGACCAAAAATCAAGATAGCGCAGTTCTATGTAATCGCCTACTGCCTTCTCCAAAACTAACCAAGCCTCTCCAACAGGTAAAACACCATGACCATTTTAACTGATATACAAGACCCAACTTTCTAGCACTTAATTCTAATAGCTGCTTGCCCTCTCCCACCAGCATCTTTATTCCATCTAACTTCCCGCCATTCCGGTTTAACTACCAACAGGCATATCCCGGTCTTAACCCATATAGTGGTTCGATACCGGAAAGTTTTATTCCTGCACCTTTTAGATATCCTTCTCAGCCTTGTGTTACCGCCGTTTCTTATACCAATAGTTTTGGCGCAGTTGGTAGTTACCCTCCAAACCAAAATAAATTCTAACTTTATTTCCCACCTCCAAATACTTTTTTTTTTATAGATAACGATAACCCTAGTTTGGATACTCGAACTTCACTAGCTGTCATATAACTTAATGCTAGATCTCTTATAAATAAGCTGGCCCAACTGAGAGTCCATTGCTTTCGAGTTAATGCTTGATGTTTTTTGTGTAACTCAATTATGAAAACATCCCTTTATTTCAGATTCTTTGCTTGTCATAGAGCAGTATGATCTCTACCGTCAAGACCGCACTAGTAAGCGTGGTGGTGGTTGTGAACTCAATATTATAGGTTTATATTAGCACTTCCCGTTTGATCTAGATGTTACGTCATTCTCTGGTAATTACTGCTTCGCACCTATTATCCTGTCACCTCGGCAAAACGCGATTCTAGGATGTATTTACAACTCGCCAAATTCATCATCCGATGATGAAATTTTTGTGAAATTTTTAAATTTGTTTCGGAGGCCAATTTTAACATTAAAATAATCACTGATGATTTTAATTTTCCTGAAATTGACTGGATTTTAAACTTTTGTCAACCCAGGTTTCAGCTTGTCATAGATACCATTAAGTTTTTTAATTGGTTCCAGCTTGTCCGTTCTTCAACGAGAGACAAGCATATTGGAGACCTGATTCTCACAAACGACATTGCTCCCCTCTTCGTTGATTTTAAGCAGGGCCTCTTCCAAAGTGACCATACATTAAGTCTCTATTGCTTACCGACGATCTCATCGAAAAAGGCTAGCACCGTTCGTTCCTATATTGCTTTTGACCTCGCAGATATGAGCTTAATTAATAACTTTTGGACTCATTGGACTGATAGCATCTCTCCTCCGTAACGACGCAGCAAGTCTTTCTGACTTCCTGTCAGTCGTTTCAAATAACTTCCTGGAATTTGTGCCAACCAAAATCGTTAAGCCCTACGCTTCGGAATTAACCATCCCTCACTTTCTTTTGCCAAGACTAAAGAAATTGAGGAAACAGTTAAAAGATCAATATACTAGTTCGTTATCTTTACATATAAGGATTGAGAGATTTTTGAATAAGCCTCTAAGATTCGTCTTGTACGTGACAGACAGAGGGAATCTTGCGCGCTCAGTGAGCCAAACTCTGCAAAATCTGTTGCTTAACTGTTTCGCCGTCGATTCTCCTCAAAACGAGGTTATGAAATACCTCCATTACTAAATGAAGCTAAGAACTTCGTTCTCGAAGACTCTGACAAGGCAGAATTGTTTAGTGCGTTCTTTGCAAATTATCTTACGATAAAATATAAACCGGTTCCGACGTTTCAGGCATCCTCATTCAATTTTATCAGCACCATTGATTTCTCTATAGAACTAATTCGTAAGCAAATAATGCGTCTGAAAATCTCGCACTCTTCGGGGACTGACGGTATTCCAAACTCAGTTATTAAGAGTGTCGAGCTTTCCCCGATTGCTTAGTTATATATTCTCAGTTTATCTTTTAAACATATTGACTCATGGAAGACATCTATTATTCTTCCCAGTCTTCAAGTCGAGATCTCGTTCGGACGTAAATAATTATCGAGGCGTTCACAAAACCCCGGCTCTAGCAAAACTTCTTGTAAAAATTAGTTTTAATCAAATTCTCGAATTTTGCCCAGAAAATAATCTCTTAAGTGACTCGCAATGTGGTTTTCTACCTGGGAGATCATTCGAAGTGTGTCACTTAGCTTTTCTTAACCTCGTCACTTTATTTATATATTGGCGGGCTATTGAATTTTAGCCACCATTTTTGTTTGCTCTCCATTCACGAGGAAATTTTCTGCAACTGTATACTCCTCTACCTATTTTTCTTTGATATCGTGTCTTTTTACGTTTATTTGTTTGTCTGAACTATGTTTATAAGGTCATCTCTACACTACGCTAGCACCTTTCTGATTGCCCGTTAACTGAAAAAGTTACTGAATTCAATTCAATTCAATTCAATTCAATTTATTGAGGGAAATAGGCATGGGCCTTTGAGTACCCTATTTGTAACGTAAAATTAAGTGCGGTATACAGAGAAACCATGTGGGTTGCAAAGGTACAAAAGGCGGTCATAAAATTTGACAAGTGGTGCACGACTCTCGAGGGTTAAGATAAATGCCTCATCGCTCAGGCTCGTTGCGGAACATAAAACTGTCAAGGTTCCTTTTAAAGCTTTCCAGCGATGGTGACATCACAACGTCTTCAGGGAGGGCATTCCATGGTTTAACCACTCTGACAGAGAAGGAGAACATGCGCACATCCAGTCTCGCCTGCTGGACACGCAGTTTCAATGGGTGACCTCGGGAGATGGGTCGTGGTGGCAAATTCAAAGAAGTCCGAGAATTCCAGGCAACAATCAATCCCTTCACAATGCGGAATGTCTGCAGGGAGATCACCACGCATTTGCCTATAACTCAAAGGGAACAGATTAAGATTCATTAGGCGGGTTGGATATGGCAAGGAGCTTTGACTTCTAACCATTTTGGTGGCTTTCCTCTGGACTCTTTCGAGGCAGTTCTGATCTTGAACGGTCCAGGGTTTCCAGGCGTGCATAGCATATTCCAAATGTGGCCTAATGAATGTTCCAAAGGTCTTAGCAAAAAGATCTTCATCGAAATCCATGAAGCCAGCTGTTGCATTTTTTGGCCAAGATGTCGTATTTTTAATTCCCCCATGCTCACGTCTTCACGCTTTTATCAACAAAAACCTGCGCAGCTGCAAAAACACCGTTGCGGTTGGCAACTCGCCTTGAAGCGTCAACCAAAAGACAAACTGTCAATCGCAGGCCATCTTTCAAAAAATTGTTGTTTGATCTTCAACAAAACTCATGATATGGAGTTACTTTTGTTGAAAAAAGAACACAGTAAGATTTAAGTGATTTGTCTTCAAGAGACATGGTTAAACAGTGACATTGACGCACAGCTAATTAGCCCCTCATATTTTTGTTGCTTTCAAGCAGATTGAAAATCTTCATCCTCCAGTAGAGGCGGTGGGGTGGCTTTTTTATTTATTTATTTTATTTATTTATTGCCAGTTTACAGGCAAGGTCAAAAAATATATACAGTAGAGAGTCAAGCTGACAGTGAAAAAAACTCCCGATCGTTGTTTCAGGTGTTTTCAGGAGAAAAAACTGCAGTTTATTGAGAAATTAAAGTTTTGGACAGGGACGCGTTAACACAGGTGCCCGGTGAAGAACCTTTCCATTCAGTGTTACGGATCCGGTATTCTGTACCAGCAGGTATGTCGGCGAGCGGCTGTTCGCTGTCGACTGAGAAATAAGCCGATTGAGGTCTGAAGAGCCAGCAATATTGCCCTCAGCATGAAGACCAGCACAGGATTCAGAGTCCGTGAACGCCATCAGAACCGAAGAGAGCTTCAACAGAGTCAGCACCCAAAAGTTTTGGAAGGTGTCCTAAATGTAGAAAACTAGTGACAGTTCGTGTAAACAAGGGATAGCTTTGCTGAATTTTGATACTTCTAGGAAGCTTCTTCCAGATTGCTATAGCGTTTACCGAAAAAACTGTCGGTATCTAACTTTGCGTTCCAAAGGAAGAAATAAAAATACATCTCAATGACTGGTGCGCCGAGAGTGGTCGAGGTGCCTCAGAGATGAAAGGGGGTTAAATGTACGACTGTTTAGTAGTTTAAACAGTAAAAATAGTCCCTTCTGTAATCTGCGAAGCCACAGCGGGTCAAGGCTTGTAAGCTCACAGCGTTGGTGGTAGGACAGGTTTCGGTGATCTGAATAGAAAAACTCTTTTTGTAAAGAAGTGCTGGACTGATTCTATCTTCTTTCGTTCACTAGCGTGCAGAAGACTAAATAGGAACGAGCAGTATTCCAGACTAGGCCTGACATACATTTTATAGAGGCTGATTCTAATTTTGACGGTTTTAAAATTTCTGAGAATAAACCCAGTAGTTTGGCGTGCTTTTGAGACAATCAGGGCGCAGTGCTCTGACAGATTAAGACTATTGGTGTATTAACTGTAAGTCCTTATTTTCCTACTCTGAGGATTTGATAGACGTTATCGCTGTCATATGTAAGCCCCGATTTTAAATACATTTAAGGGCATTATATTTGTTAGTATCTAGATACCCCTCTACCTGTGAAGGTGCGCTTAACTGCTTTTTTACGTTCTTTCAGAAAAACTGGCTTTATTGTCCTGCGAGAATCTTATTGTCTTATGTGGTGACTTCAATCGTGTGAATTTACGGCCGTTTTCGTTATTAGGCTTTGATGACCTTTTTTCATTTAATACTCGCGCTGATGCCCCTCTTGATCACGTTTTGACTAACCAATCCAAGTTCTTTGTTGTTAAGAACAGAGCTCCATTGTCTGGTTCCGATCACTCTGTATTATTAGGTCTTCCAAAAATTTACTCCGCTTCTACAGGTGCGCTGCTACTCAAACCCGAAAGGAAAGTTAAGGTTCGCGACACATCCCCGGAAAACATTTTTCTTCTCCTGACTTGTATATCGTACAATATCCCCGTCTTCTTCAGTCAATCCAAAGTTGAGTCGGGCTCCAGCTTCCTAACAACATATTTAAAAGAAATTTTTAATATTTGTTGTCCTCTTGATACCGTTTTGGTCCGACCTGACAGAACTTCTTTCTCTTATCTAAAATATTTAAGGTGTAAAAAAGAACTTCTCTATAAGCTAGGCCTCCGTGGCTGTCTAAAGGAGGTAAACGTTTTAATAAAAAGTGAGATTTGCAAACTAAATGATTTGCTTGTCAGTCAGCTTTTTGCCTCTCCGTCTAAACCTTCTTTTCGGCTTTCCTCTGCTGAATTCTGGAGGAAACTTAATCGTCTCACTGGTTAATGTGGTAAACTGGCACATGTTGATCCTAATTTAGACGATCTAAATGAACATTTTATCCATAATTCTACTGACTCCAATCCCCCCATAAACATCCTTTCGTTACTAACAAGCGTTTTTCTCTCATGTCAGTGGCAACAGTGGAGAAACATCTGAAAAAGTCCGTGGTTCAACTGCTGCTCGGGCTGGATGAAGTCATACCATTTGTTTTAAAGTAATACTGCTCTCAGATTGCTCCTATTTTGACACACCTTATAAACATGTCCTTCATGGAGTCAAAGATTCTTGATATTTGGCGTTTAGTAATGTTCACCACTATCCCTAAAATGTCCGCTAAGTTTGGTCCTAAATCTTCCCGTCCAATCGTCTGCTCTTCCACTTTACTGAAGATTGCTGAATGAGTCGCTCTCGATACAATTAAGCCTTTTTCCTCCAATTTCTTCGACCCGTTACAATCGGCCTATAAGGTCTGGCGTAGTACCCAAGATACAGTTACCCTTGTAGAACATTTGGCTCTTCGAGATTATGATAAGGGCTGCTGTGCGTACGCATGCGCATTTCTTGACTACTCCTCTGCCTTCAATACCATCCCGCACCATCTTCTCCTTAATAAAACATCTGCGTCTGGCTCTCCCGGCTGGGTTGTCTCTTGGCTCGAAGATTATTTTACTTCCTGCACTCAATTCGTACAATCTGGCAAGCGGAAATCTACTGCCCTTACAAACAAATGCGGTGTTCTTCAAGGTGCCATTTTATCTCCTCACCTCTTCTCCCTTCATACTGATGATTTGAGGTCACCAAAATGACTGTCTGTACATCTAATATGCCGACGACCTGGTTGTTGGTCATCCTATTAAAAATCATACACATCTCCCAGTGTCTGCAGGATGGCCTCGACCATGTTTCAGCCTGGTCATCAGATAAAGGTCTTCAACTCAATCATGAGAAGCCTATCCAATGTGTTATCACCTGTGACCATCCCCAAGTTCTCAATTCTCAGCCGTCCTTTCCAACGAGGTATCCTATTTTCGGTACCTTGGCGTTACTCTGACATCACATCTTTCATTCTCCCAACATATCGATACTCTTTTTACAAAAATTCGTAAACTTCTATATTATATTCGCCTTTTACGTTCCTATCACACACCACAGACCCTTATCTGGCGATTTATAGAGGCGTGTGTTCTTCCCCTCATCCTTTATTGCTCTCCAGTGATTTTTCCAGCCTTTCTTAAAACGGATTTTTTTGATTTAAAACGTATTCTCCGAATGCTGTCTTCTGCTGCTGGTGTTTCTTATACTGTTTTAGTGGATTTGATAGCGAAATAGCACTTTACGACAGTCAAACAATTCGCTGGGCGAATCCTTGATGATGTAACCCATCCCCTCTACTCTGAGCTGATTGCTGTGAAGTCTTCCCGTCCGATGTGCTGAGGCTTTCGCCGTATAGCCTGCCATACAACGGCATACCATCGCTCCGTTTTGCCATTTCTCAGCACGCTACCTTACGTGTGAAGAGACTGAAATAAAAAATCTGAGACTAGAACTGTCTCCCCACCAGATGTCCATTTTTGACACTTTTATTATTGCATATTTTATGTTTACTTGTCCTATTAGCTTAGTGAATGGAACCATTTATATTTTTTCTGAAAATTTTGAATGATACTTCAAAATAAAGCGTATTCCTCTCTCTCTCTCACTTCCCTTCGTAATGAGCAACAGGCAGTGGTTTTTATCTTCTTTGACCTGAGCAAAGCCTTTGACAAGGTAACGCACAGATTCCTTCTGGTGAAACTGGAAGCCCTCGGCATCCGGCCTCCTCTCCTTGACTTCATTAGTTCCTACTTGTCTAACCGCAGCCAGAAAGTCTTAGTAGGGAATAGCTTTTCGACGCCTCATTCGATCACGAGTGGCGTTTTTCAAGGCACGGTTCTAGGTCCCCTTCTCTTTATTCTGTACATCAACGAAATTTCAGCTTTGCTCACAAATTCACAAAATTTCGTTTACGCTGACGATCTCAAGTGCATTTATTCATTTTCTAAAGACACTGCCAATAGCTGCGTTGATAAAATCAACACTGATCTATTGATGCTCTCACGTTGGAGCTTTAGTTTGCGGATGGCATTTTCTCCATCCGAGAGTAATTATATGTGTTGTGACCCCGGCGAGCTTCCTGGATCCCTAATATTTCAAAATAGTACACTTTTAGAACGCTCAACCATAAGAGACTATGGTTTAAGTTACACGAATAAGCTAGCATTATCACCTCATTCAGATCAAATTTCTGCAAAGGCTGCGCAGATATGTGGTTTTATATAACATAATTTCTTCCTTCCGGAAATAAAGTTAAACCTGTATCGCATGTTTGTTCTTCCTTTCCTATAATACTGTTGGCCCCTCAATGGGCTGATGAACGCCTCTGACAGCAGTAAGATTGAAAAAGTTCAAAGGGCTTTTACTCGAAGACTATTTTCTCTTCCTGGATCCAGTAACTCTTATACGGATAGATGCCAGTTAGCAAACCTTAAATTTCTCTGGGTTAGAAGACTCGAAGCAAGTCTTTGCTTCCTGTTTCGCGTTAACTTTAGCCCAAATCTCCCACGAATTAACACTCTCACTCCGGTAGATCGAACCTATGCCACTATTAATTCCTCCATGATCATTCAACTTCCCCCTTAGCTCCAAATTTAACCCTTCTCCGTTTTTTGCCTTCAAATATGCTTTCATATGGAATAATCTTCCACTGGAAATTAGGTGGTCGTCTACATTAGCTATTTTTAAAACCAAATTATGCAAACATTTAACTTCGGGATATATCAAGTCCTAATTGTCTATTTCCTTCCCAAACTCACAACTTTTGGATTTTGATAAGGGTCCGCCTGGTATTTGAGGCAGCTCCCTTGATATTATATTGGTCTTGGAAAATATTTCCATCATCCTCTGCAGATTCAATCTTTGCATTCACTTTTTCATCCTCTACTTTTAAATAGCATCGCCAAATCTTGACAACCTTGTTACTTTTCACTGATTTTGCAACCCTGATGATGGTCTCCAGGTTCAGGTTATGATCGAGGCGGGTTCTGATGATTTCGCCTCTCTGTTGGTGGACTAAGCAGTCACCAAGGTCACATCTTGATAATAATCTCGTGACCTCTTCTTTCCCCGCTTCGTTTTGACCCTGTTTTCTACGATGAGTTCCTTCTATCTCACCTCCACTAGTGGCTATAAACAGTGGCTCTGACTGCTATATTATCTCTCGCCCGACAAGGAGCGTTCCGAACTCTCATATTTTTCAGCAACATCACAATACTATCCCATTGCATCTAGCTATTAATTTTTTTAGTGAAGAGTTTTCTCTTCTAGTTTTTTAAATTGGTGGCTTGTCGAACTCCACCTTCAATTAAACCGTAGGTGTTTTTTTTTTGCTGCTTCTTTTCTAGCTCACCGTATATACCAAAGATTATTGACTATTGTTTTAAAAATGAAAAATCGTTCTGAATCGGATATGCCTACAATATAAACTCATTTCTGCTGTTCATATGGCTGCTCAAAAAGTGGAGCAATTATCCACTTTGTATTTATTTATACCGCGATACTAAATTTGTAATGATGGGGCCCTCTAGGCCTAAAATATACAATTTATTTATTCAATTAATGTCACGGATTAGGTTTATCTCCCTTTATCTTTCTGCCATAGGTTACATAAACTCTCTCATCTATTCCATTTGAAAAACGGCATTTCCGTTCTTCCATTAATTCGACGTATTTTGGAGCAGGCTGAGAGGCTATCCGAAGAAAAGCGGCTAGCTGATGCAGTCAAATATGTCGAAAAACATTCGTTAAATCCAGCGAACCTTTTACCACGCGCAATAAGAACCCATCGAAAAACATGGCATCCCGTCCTTCTAAGCGCCGTTGGAAATCCTATTGTTGATTAAAAACTGACAGCTGAGAGTTTTAAAGTTTTCTAGTCCACAAAAATTATTTAAAATTCGGCCGCTTCCTTCCCAACCATCCGGGGTTGGACCTGTGCCATCCCTGAAACCAGGAATTTTATACTCTGGGACGTGACCGTAGCTATTAGGCGTTTTCGTCAATCTTACAGTCCTGGACCAGCTGGTTCAGTTCAATTCAGTTCAGTGTATTTGAGAAAAATAGGTTTATGCCTTTGAACTCCATATTTGTTGCATAAAAATCGAAAGAATTAGAAATAATGTTAAGAAATTACAGTCAAGTGAATGCAGGCAGATTAACGTAGTACACTGGTATTGTTAAGGTTAAGTAGTCACATATTCTTCGTGATTCTGCAACATTTGCATTTCAAGCCGATGTTTGAATGCCTCCGCACACTGGGACATTAAAATTACCTCCAGTTGGTAACTCCACGGTTCCACGACACGTTTTGGTGAAAAATACTTCCTGACATTCAATCTTCCTCGTGGCACACGCAATTTGAATGGATAACCTCGGAGAATAGTCGTAGTGGCAAAACTTGGAAAAAGTCATCACACAGGAGGGTGCACTCCATGCAACGCACGATACGGAAGGGTTGTATCAAGTCCCCGTTCCACTTCCTATAACTCAGAGGATATAGATTAAGGTTATTTAGGCCGATCTCTTATAGCATTTCACTTTGACCTGTTAATAATTTTGTGGCTTCCACTGTTTCCCTTTTGAGATGGTTGTAATCCTCCTGGGTCGTCAGTCTTGGATCGCATATTCAAAATGTGACCTTACAAACGTACCAACGTCTGCATCCAATACTTAAATTCCCGCTTGATAGCGTACAGCATTGAATTGGTGGATTAAACCGCCTTGAATCATTTTGTAGATGGCTTCAGTTTGTCTGGCATCCAAACGCCGAAATCCTTCTGTGTTTTTTTTTCACCGAGTGGCTTCACGTTAAACTAGTATGGTCATATATCAGTGACCTTTTTTCGGTTGCCCAGATGTAGCAGGGTGCATTTGCTTGAGTTGAAGGACAAGAGCCATCTGCGGGACCACTCGTACAATCGAATAAGATTGCCTTGGAAATTGTCTCCATCGGCAGCATTGTCGGTGACTTTCCAGATTTTTATATCGTCCGAAAACATAGCAAAGTCACAGTCCAATTCCTGTACACAATCATTAATCAACAAGAGAAATAGGATCGGTCCGAACAATGAACCTTGTGGGACTCCATGGTTGCTGACTGTGCACCTTGATCGCTGTACGCCTTCACGGAACACTTGGGAATGATCACCGAGAAAATGCTCGATCCACGTAAGAAGTTTCCACAAATACCCAACATTCTCATCTTGTAAAGGAGACGCTCGTGCGGAACACTATTGAAGGCCTTCTGTTAATCAATGGTAGCCACATGCACAGTGTCTTTTGCATCGAATGCTTTTGCCTAGCTTTACATAGTATAAAGTACTGAAAATTTAGTATTTATAGTTGGTGAGCGCCGGAAAGGCACTGTCGAAACAAATATTTGTAACAATAAAAAATTATGATAATGCGTGATGATAAAATGTACAGCGTTTTAATAATTTAGGCAGAACTTGTCCTTTTAGATCAATAGTCAGCGATTTTTTGAAATTTATTGTGAACTAGAAAATAGGCAGTGAAACGAATTCCTACCTTGAATATGGAGGCAGAGTTCAGTTGGCCTCCATTTTCGAATAGAGGGTAGGAGAATAAAACTGCTTAGGAAAATTGAGTAAAGGGGTAGGGTAGGCTAATACTGCAGAAAAATTTCAGAATGAGATATTGAAATTTCGATATGGTTCGTTCTTAATCACTAACGCGCACGAAACAAAATCTCGCAAAAAGGCGTCAGTGAACTTGAGGTCTCAGCATCTTAGTATTCAGAATTTGATTCTGATGATTGTAAGTATCCAACGAAATGGCAGCATTTTAGACTGTTTACATCCGGATTTGTACGTCCGAATGACTTCATCTTTTGAATGACTGGTGATATAAGGAGACATCATGGTCCATGGGGGACTCGAGGTAGAGAAAAAGTAGTTTCAAGAGGGTCCCTTAAATTCCCGATGGTCCCTTCTCTGAGTGAGATAGAAAGGTGCTTGGAAAAAATGAGGAAAATAAAAGGTTAATAGAATCAATGCTAAGATAAATGTGCAGTCTTCGCTTGAATTCAGTTAGACTATTAAATGGCTTATTGACAAAATTCTTTGGAGATTTGAGCTATTATTTATTTGAAAAATGAGACAAAAGCCTGCTTCCAGTCTCCTCACCCAAAAAAGCTTAGCTTCGTCAGCTGGCATCTAGTTGAGTAGGAATTATTTGAAAGATTCGGGCAATATTGCAGATAATGCCTTTAAACCTGAGTTTGAAGCTATCAGCGACCTCTGATGATAATACGTGTATGGAAGGTTTTATTTGGGGTACGCTGGTTTTAGAATTTATTTAGAATTTATATTTGGTTAGCACCGGCAAGTCACTGTTTGTAAAATATTTTGAGTCTAGAAGTGAGCTGAGAATCGTTAATAAATGTTCATATTTTTTGATAAAGTATTACAAACGTAAGGTAGCTGAGAGATCTTGTTTATCGGTTTTTTTAGCGTCAATCCTATTAATGGTATAAGAATATGTGAGGATTTAGACAATAAGTTTCAACGACATGGGAGCAAGGGTACAGAAGTACACGTCTTATAAATAGAGATAAGGAATTTGATGGTTGGTTGCAACGACTTCGTACCCTAGCTCCACTTTATGATAATCAGGATAAAAAAACTGCTTCCTAAGGGATGACTGCGGGGAAGGGCTAGTACAAGGGCATTGTGTTTACAGTCTCTCTCGCTCTTTTTTAAGGAACCAATATTCTGCCTCAGGCAATAGTGCATCCACTCGGGAGCTCAGACCATGACATCATTGTTTCTACACTACAATTCGAAACCGATGAAAAGTTTTCCAGAAAATATAGCATTTTCTTTGATTTCCGATTAGCTCTTGTGACTGAATTATTGAAACATCTTAACTCCCACGACTGGTCTGATTTCTTTCTATATCAGGATGTGAAAACCTGTATCAGTTTGCTGTGCAAAGTTTTGGATCCACTTGTTTCTCGTTTTATTCCCCTTAAGAAATTAATTTATGTCACGGATGAGGTTTATCTCCCTTTATCTTTCCGGTGTAGGTTGCGTAAACTATCTCATCGATTCCATTTGCAAAACGGCATTTACGTTCTTCCCTTGATTTGACGACTTTTTGAGCAGGCTAAGAGGCTATCCGAAGAAAAGCGGCTAGCCGATGAGGTCAAATATGTCGAAAACCGTTCGTTAAATCTTGCGAAACTTTTATCACTCTCAAAACGAACCCATAGACAAACATGGCATCCCGTTCTTCTAGGCGCCGTTGGCAATCCTATAATTGATGACAAATTGACGGCTGATAGTTTTAAAATTTTCTATTTCAGAACATTTATTGAAAATTCGGCCGCTTCCTCCTCAACCATCCGGGGTTTGACTGGTGCCATCCTCGAAACCATGACTTTCACCCTCAGGGACGTAACCGTAGCCATTCGACCTTTTCTTTAATCTCATAGTCCTGGACCAGATGGCGTACCGAACAGTATTATAAAGGCAGATGGTAATTATATTTTCCCGTCCTTTCTTTGTTAGGTATTTAATCAAGCTCTGGAAAGTAAAACCTTTCCCATGTGTGGAAGGAATATTAAATTCTACCTATCACCAAACACGGCAAATCTACGTCATTTTACGATTTTAAGCCAATCAACACACTGTCCGCAGCTTCGAAATTCCTGGAGACATTGATCAAACATAAGATGCTATATCACTTAACCGATAATAACCTAATGAATGCGGCCCAGCATGGGTTCCTCAAAACAATGTCTTGTGAAACCGGTCAGCTCTCTTTCTTTGATTACGTTCTGCAATCTAGGGACAATGGTTTTGCACTTTTTATAGTTATTTCGATTTCACCAAGGCCTTCGATCGTGTTGACCATGTCCTTCTTCTCCTGAAACTCTCCTCATTCGGAATATGTGGTAAACTTCTGAGCTTGATATCTTCTTACCTGAGCTCTTGCACACAACAGGTTAAGATCTCCAATGATATCTTTAACCCTGCACGTGTGAGGAGTGGTGTTATTCAGGGAAGTGTGCTTGGCCCACTCTTATTTTGATTTTTTGTTAATGATGTACCGGGTTTATTTCAGAATGGTAGGCCTTTTAAGTATACCAACGATTTAAAAGTTTCTTTGACCTACTTGTGAAAAACTCGGCGGCCTCGGTGATTTAAAAGTTGCCTATCGATAAAAGCCAGCAGATCGTGACACCGTGTTCAAACTCCCAAAAACGATCTTGAGGCCTTTGCACAGTGGTGCTGCAAATGGTGCCTTTCCCTTTATTGGCACAAATGTTCCGTTATGGTTGTTAGCGACATCCATCAGCCTCTGCTAGGCATAAATGTTCACGACCTAAATGTGCCTGAAGTTATTAAGGATCTGGGAATATCGTATTCAACGGTTTCAATATTTCAAGGCATTGCACCCTGATTGTCTCCAAAGCACGCAGAACTACCGGGATTATTCCTCAGAAATTTTAAAACTATTTTTATTAAACTCCGCCGTTATAAAATGTATGTTAGGCCTGGCCTGGAATACTGCTCGTTTCTATTTAGCCTTCTGCGATCTAGTGAATGAAAGAAAATAGCATCGGTCCAGCACTTCTTTACGAAAAGAATTTTATCGTCAAAGCACCGTAATTTCACGTATTAAGAACGATATGGGCTTATAAACATTGATCCTCATGGTTTCTCCGAGTACATAAGGGACTCTTTTTTACTGTTTAAACTTTTGAATAGTCGTACGTTTGCAGCTGGCAGCCCCCTCGGCGCAGCAGTGGTCACAATATCTTTTTATTTCTTAAATTGGCTCACATAGTTAAGTATCGTCCGTTTTTTTCGGTAAACTTCATAGCAATATGGAATAAATTATCCCAGAGTGTAAAAATCCCGTGAAGTTATTCTTTGCTTAAGAGAAATATTACTATTTTTCGCATTCAGAACAGCTTCCAGGAATTATGGGCGCCGGCACGGCAGAATCTTTCTTCTATTTCAACGGAGTGCGCGAAATCTGAAGCCGATCCTATGTCTTACCTTGAGGGCTATTGCACCGTCTCTGCAGCCTCAGCCCGGTGACTTCTTCGGCAGACAGTGATCTACCGTCCACCGATGCCCTCTTGCCTAGGGCAGAATCCCGGTTCCTAAAAAAGACAGAGAGACTGCAAACAAAGTGAACTTGTGTGAGCCCTCCCCCGATTTGGACTGCTATCATCCCACAGGCAGGAGTTTTTTCTCCCTGAATTACATAAAGATACGAAAAACACTTATAAGGATATACATTCAGGAGTTTTTGCAATGCTATCCTGATCCTCACTGAATTGTTTCATCTGATAATGCCTGTAAACCGGCATTAAATACAAGTATTATTATTTTTTTATTAAATTGGAAATAAGGGGATCCAAAACTGGTACGGGTATTTACATCCTTACCTAGAACGAAATGAGACCAGTCGTGGGAATTAAGATGCATCAACAATTCTGTCGAAAGGGCTGATTGGAAATCAAAGAAAAAATAAGTTTTTCTGTAAACTTTTCATCAGTTTCGAAGTATAGTTTTGAACCAATCATTTCCTGGTCGGAACTCCAAAGTGAACCTTAAAAAGACACGGTCAAAGGTAGGCCAGCTCTGTAGAAGATTAGCTCCAGTATGCTTGATCCTCGGGTAGGGAAGTTGAAAATCTGATTCCGCGTGCCGATATCTACGGCCTCGATTAATCCTCCAACGTTTTAGGGCCAGAAGGTGGAAACCATTGAACTTCAGGAAGGTTGAGATCACCTGCAATCAAGCAATACTTACAAGTTCAGTCAGCTGTGGCATTGGGTGGATGACAGACACAGCCAAAGAGTAAAGCGTTCTTATTTTTACGGTTATTTGAAACCAACACCACTCTTTAGCCACGGTAAATTGCTGATAGTCTTTGGGCTGAAATGTTAGCGCTTGCACATTCTGATGTTTTCGCCACCTTGTTGGTGGACAATACATTCAGCAAGGTCGCATCTCGGTGATGTTATAATGACCTCTCTTTTCATTCTTCGTTTCGACCCTGTTGTCTACTATGCGTACATCCTCTCTTACCTCCCTGATGGTTATAAACATTAACTCTGGCTGTTATATTATCTCTCGCCCAACAAGGGGCTTTCCAAACTCTCAGGCATTGTCAGAAACATCATAGTAATATCTCATTGCATCGTACCAATCCCATCAACTCTAGCTGTTAATTTTTAGGGAAGCTGTTTTTTCTCCTAGTTTTCTTTTTAAATTGGCGGCTCGCCGAACTGCGCCTCCAATGTTTTAGAATTTAAAATTTATATTTGGTTAGCACCGGCAAGGCACTGCGTAAGCAAACATTAGTAACGAAATAAAGTTATGACAATGTGTGCAGATAAAAGGTACAAAAACTTAAGAATTTAGACAGAACTTGTCCTGCTATGTCAACAGTTAGAGCGATGTTTCGAAATTAATGTGAACTAGAAAAAAATAGGCGGTGAAAAAAACTCCTGCCTTAAAAATTGAGGCAAAGTTCAATAGGCCTTCATTTTTTGAATGGAAGGTAGGAGAAAAAAACTGCAGTAGCATTTCAGAATGAGATAAGGAAACGTCAAGATTATTCTTTCTTGATTACTTAGGCGTATTAAACAAAATCTCACGAAAATGCGTCAAGGAACTTAAGTCCTCAGCATCTTAGGATCCAGCATTGAATTCTAATGATGGTTAGTATCCAAAGAAACGGCAGCATTTGAGACTGTGGATCACCGAATGTGTGCGTCCGAATGACTTCATCGTTTGGATGACTGGTGATATAAGGAGATATCATAGTTCATGGGCGACTTGAGGTAGCGAAAAGGCGACTCGAGTTAGCAAGTTTTTCACTGCTTCTTTCCTAGTTCACCGTATATTCCAAAAGTTGTTGACTATTGTTTTAAAAATGATGAATCTCTCTGGATCGGGTATGCCTAAGTCACTTTCACTTTCTTGAGGGAATAAGGCTTTTGCCCTTGAGCTCCCTATTCACATTCAAAAATGATAAAAGAATAAACGTTTACAGCAAAAACTCTGAAAAATGAAAATGTAGGGTCATCGATATGTGGGGGCCTGGCATAAGCTGCCATTACTGACACAAGCTTCATTATATGTACAAAAGTTTCTCAGCAAATGAGCATCCAGTTTGCATTTAAATGTGTCAAAAGTTTCTGAAATTACCACCTCCTCAGGGAGTCCGTTCCATGCACAAACGACCCTCTGTGAAAAGGCGTTCCGACGGACATCCGTGTAGACCAATTTCTTCTGTATTTTAATGGGAGGACCCCGCAGATCTTCCGTCTCAGTCAATTCTAAGAAGTCAGCAAATTCGATAGCACACTCGCGGCCTCTGATAATCCGGTAGGTTTGGATGAGGTCATCGCGTAGTTGCCTGTAATTGAGAGAAAAAAATCAAGTGTAACTAGTCTGGTTTCGTAAGGCAGATAACTAAGCTTCTTGACCATCTCCGTAGCCCTCGCCTGTACTCGTTCGAGCTGTAGGTAATCCTTCTTAAACCACGGACGCCAGGCCTGGATAGCATATTCCAAGTGAGATCGAACAAATGCTCCGTAGGTTATTCGGAATAGTTCCTTATCAATCTGCACAAATCCAAGCCTGAGCGCAAATAAAACTTGTGCTGCGCGTTTAGCTCCCTTTAGACATTTTGAAGATGGTTTGAGTGAGAAGTTTATTAGAATACCGAGTTCCTTCTGTTTTTCAACAATCGAAAAGGGCTGCCCATTGAGAGGGTATTGGTAGAAATCATCCTACTTACTGTTCTTTCTGGTACGAAGTCTTAGGACCACACACTTCCAAACGTTAAAATTTAAGAGCCAACGAGCAGACCAGCTGCTAAGATGGTTGAGACTCTTTTGAAGTGCGTGCCTATCGGCATCAGATCTGATGACCCTCAATGCAATACTACTCATTTCTGCTGTTCCTATGGCTGTTCATATGGGGCCCTCTGGCCCTAAATATACAATTTATTTATTAACATAGATACAACTTCCTCAACCACGTTCGTCATGATGATCATTTCGAATGTAATTATAATCTAGAAGAGAGATTTTAGAGTCCGCTACGGAAGGATTTGCCTATGTTTCAGTTACTATAAAAATATCTGGAAAGTGGACGAAGACCAGAATCTGAAGCATTTGCATTATTTTGGGCAAGGATCTGTCATTTAAAACGAACAGTTTATTTGGGGAAGCTGGTTTTTTTGAAGGAGGATAGCTAAGTCATCTAGGATTTGATGGGCCACTGAACATAGGGAGCAGGTGATCCCGCCCAGTTTTGGAAAAAATTTGTGACATATCCAGCGCCTAATGTGAGTAAAGGGGAGTAAGATATGGAGGTGGAAATGACGGACAGGGGAACTGAACACTACCCTTAGCTATTGAGGCTTGTCCGGGAAAGCCATGGGCAGGAAACTGCAAAGTATTCCTATTAAAGTTACACATAGGGTTAGGTGAGGCTAGTAGTCCAACCGGATTTGCCGTATTAGGAGACAACTGGGATAACGACCGTGGAGGGAATGGGCTGTGGGGTGGGGGGTGCACTGCGGCGAAGGGAAGAGAAGCGCCATTCCTGGTCGAGAATGTTGGCATGTTTGCTTTAGCAGTCTTGGTATAAGGTCTGAGCTATAGTTGGAAATTCGAGGTAGTTGGGTTAGGAGTGTTTTTGGCAGTAGTAGGCGATAGTAAAGGCATATTTTTCGTGAAGAAGCTAGATTTCTTTCGATTTTCGAGTAACCAAGACTTTATTAAAACTTGTCGTTGAGCTAACGATCTTCTTTGGTTTACCACGACATACTGGTATACTTTGTATGTGTGTTGTAATAAGAGAAATACTTTTGTCTTGAAATCCCACAAGATCAATCAAATTCGGTTTCCGTATAGCACTAGCTACGGATTCAGACGACGAGGTCGTGGATGGCATTGAATGCGACTTGTTCAACATGACAACAGGAGTAGCCAGTTCTGTGTTGCTGGTTGATAATTTTAACATTTTCAGTTTTGTCTGCATTGAGGTGAGGTCAAGGGAAACCAAGGAATGCCATTTTCGACTAATATGTGAGCAGTACGACTGAGCGAGCACAGTCACTAAGCGTGCATGACACTAAATCCCTATCCATAACTTTGAAGAAACATACGTGCACCATCGATAGCAGATAATTGATTTAGAATAGTACGCAGCATATAATTATGCTTGCATTTTATCCGTTCTTCAGTTTAGGAGCTAATTACTCCAATGACGTGAAAGGCCTGCTGGGTAACTGTGTCGGGGGTACTAGTTCCATTAAGCAGGAAATCTCTTATTTCGTCCAAAGAAGACCGATTATTGCAGGACGAGATGTACGTTTGAGTGACCAGACGATCGACAGTTTCAAAGTTAACCAAAGGAATTTTAAGTCATAATATCTGAAGAAGGCAGCGAAGTCTCGCAAATGCCAGATATATCGCCTTCAATTACTCTATTACTCAAGGATGGAGGGGAGGCTGTAACCATGCGATTTTGCAAGTCGCTTCCGGGACATCGTAAACTACTAGACAGAATTTTGGGTTAAATAATATAGAGAAGGAGTTAATAATTTACAGCAGTATGTGTAAAAAGGCTAATATTGCAGCCAATTTCCTATAGTAAATAGAAAACGACAACCTGCTTACGGATTCAAACTGCAATTGCGCAAAGCTAGAGCGAAACACAAACTAACGGACGCCAAACCCTGCGGATCCACGAACATCGATCGTCTTTCACGTTAACGATTGGCCCATGAATTCTTCGAGAATGAGCTGCTATTCTTTAGGGATCCGGCCACAGGTCACAGGTCATACTGAGTAACCGGGATATCCCTGAATTCACTGACTTGCACCGAGAAACGGGTACGTGAATGCAATGAAAACGGAAGCAGAGGATAGGCAGTGGTTTAGGTGACCCCACCTTTAATAACAAGTAGCCGTATTCTGCAACGTTCTTCTCACTTGCATCTCTTTCAAAGGGTCCAATACATGACATAAAGTGGCCTCACAGCTCAGCAGCACATGATTTCCCTAGGCGCGTGTAGATGACAACATCATAGAACCCCTATCATAAACACAATCCGGCTTCCGGTACATTTAAGTTTTCATGCAATGTTTTAAGAAGTGGACGGTGACCGTTCAATGGTGCCGTCAAGATGCGCCTTGATCGTGAATGCATTGTTGAACGAAGGGATCAGTAAGTTCGGAACTGACTTCCAAAGCCATAAAGTACACAAAGCCTGCCATCTCCTCCTTATCCAAATGATCCATTTGATACCAGAATATGAATATGGAACAACCGTGGAATTCGCTACCAAATGAGACGGTGACTTCAGAAATCTTTTTGATTTTGAAAGATGGATCGACGGAATATTGTATAGCAAACAGTGTCTTTAAAAAATGACAACTTACAGTCTGCCTTTTAAAAGTTTTCCTTCCGCACTGACTCTGCACTTCTGTCCTTCATCCAGGGGTCCGACACTGAAAACACCAGCGCATGAAATCCTGCAAATTATATTTACTTCCCGCTTGAGACCAACTCAACGTCTGTGTTACCAAGCTAACATAAACCTTAAACATTTTCCTCTGTAGTCCATTAATTAGTACGTTTAAACCCATTCTATGGCAATTAAATGGTTCTATGAACTTTGAACTTTGATGTCACAACTCTTGTTTAAAAGTTTCTACTCCGGCGCTAATTGAAACGTTCATTCCTTACTCAGCTATTTTATCGCTGGTGGTTGTCGTATTTTGGTGTCGCCCCAGTTGGTCGATAGGCATTCGGCGCTCTATAATGCATCAAGTTGCGTATTGTTTTTCTCTTGCTTGCTTACTTCATTCTTTACGCAAACCTTATGCGTCCTAATTGCGTTTATGTCACCGCAAACCAGTGTATTCGGTATCCAGCCGATATCTGGTGCTAGAGTGAAACTCACGTTTCATTGCTACTAACTTCTGGGGCTGCGTGCCAGCCGACCAATTTTCTAGCTTAGGTTCCTTTTGAATTTTTTCTGTTTGTTATTATTATTATTATTATTTCTTTTATTGGATTGGTTTAGACTGTAAATCAATGCAACCTTAAGGCAGCGTCGATTATGCTTGAGAATTATGTCATCAATTATGCTCATGGTTGATGACATTTTGTAGTGTCCTTAGCTGATCTATTCAGTCGCAGTTCGTGCCTTTCTTAAGCTTCAGATTTCATCAAACAAATGTTTTTGTTTCAATTAGTTTTAGACAAATCCCGTGTTCGCGTCGCTAATGGAATGTTCTTGCTTCAAAGTTCTCGGTTGTTGTTCTATGTCCACCTAATTAGTTCTACTACCACTTGATGTTATGAGTGGTAATGCTGGCATACCAGTTTCCTGACTACTGCTTTGCGGCAGGGCCGTTGCGCTCGTTGTTCCCATTGCTGGTGCCTGTTGCTGTGACACTACATCCTCGACATTCTGCAGCTAGCTTATTATTCCTTTTAACTTTGGTAATGTCACAGCTAAGTGTCTAAAGCCTTGTTTGTGTATTTATCTTTTCAGTCAAAAATGGAGGAGAACGATCAAGCGCAAGCAGTGCCACGTCTCTGCCGCAAAGGCTGTGGCTTTTATGGGAGCCCAAATTTCGACGGATTTTGTTCGAAATGCCATCGGGACATGCAGGCCACTGCGGAACAGGTTCAAAGTGCCGTTCGTCTCTCTGCGTCTTCCGGTAAAGGCCTTGTTGAAGACAAACCCGAAACAAGTAATTTTAATCTTTTTTTGTCTGTAGAACGTAAATTCGTTCCGGTTTAGCCGTTTCTAGTTTAGTATCTTTGTGACTTATCGGAAATAAGAATAAATTCACAAAATTATTGTTTTCATCATTCTTGTCAGCCTTAGTTATTAGAAAACTTAATGAACTCCATAGAATATAGCTGAAGTAATTTACCTTTGGATATTACCGGAATTTTCACGTTCTAATGATTTCAGCGCATACTCTGGGGAATTAGGATCATAGGTATCTTGCTAGGGGTGCAACAGGCAAGACGCAGACAGCTGTTTCACGGTTACCGATCATCAGTATGCCTTATGCAGTGAGGTATATATAGAAATCAAGTTATCGCGTGACCCTCGCTGGTGTTGTTAGGATCTTATTCGACTCAATTCTGCCCGCCAGCCTGCTACTGGCGAAACGAACGTTAAGCCATAGGACACGTGCCACATACATGTCATATATACATACACATGCCACATGTACATATAATATATTGGTAAGGCTGCAACAGGCGAGACAGCTGTTTAACGGTCGTTACCGGTCATCAGTACGCGATAGGTCTTATGCATTATCCATCATCAGTTTCATTAGCTCGGTCCTGTCGGCACTTGCAGGGAAATTTATGTCGTTTTATGAAATCGAGATGAAAATTGATTCAATTCGAAATAATGCACACAAAAGACTAAATTCAAGCAAGTGAATGTAACGGACTGAATGTCTTTTGTGATCTGGGTTATTTAACTGTGCTTCACCTGACAGATTTCGGCGTTCCATCCAATTTCCTAGTGCGTATTGCTCAACTTAACTGATTCGAACGACTTTGTTGTAAGTTTCCTGTCAGTGTCAGACCAGTGGAATGACCCCATTTAGCATCTATCCGCAACTGATCAGGTACGTCGGTGAAGCTTGTCAGTACTGCAAAGTCAAACGTAATCAGAATTTCTAATACATAGATCTCATTACGCTGTCCGTGCTTATTGATTGGCTAACTTTATCGCAGTTGAATAGAATTGGCAAAAGGATGCAGCTCCTAGACGCCGGCGACGTAACCTAAGTCGTCGCCATTCACGTTTGTTTCTGTAATGGTACGCTTTTAATCAAACGGACTAATTTGAGTGTCATGCCACCATACAGCGCGGTGGACTAAAGGTGCGAAATGCAAATCAAAGGCAAAACCGACAACAGTCGAGGGTCGACTGTTGGTAGGGATTGCAGTTTTCGAGGATCCACCGCGACCTTCGCCGTGTTTACCGAAGTCTTCACTGTTTCCGCTTGTCTACGCGTTGTAGTAAGTACAGGTGCGGCCATTAAGGATGGCTGCGAAGACCTGCTGCAGTTTAAAGTAAACGTGTAGTCTGGGGGTTGTCGCCGCCTGGAGATCCTCGCAACAACAGATCCTCTAAAGCTAAATTGCAGTCTGCCACCCAAATTTGAGTCGAAAGCCCATATGACCGGCTAGTTAAATGCTACTCAACAGAAATTGTGAACTTCCAGAGGACAGTTCTCGCCAGGAGCTTTGTTATTCATTTTTCCTATCGCCTCAGTAGCGCTATTCATCCAGACGTCAAGGCATCCTGAAACTGGATGCCTCTGAGAGCGCCCGGCATGCAAGATGTTGGGACATGTGCGTATTTTGTCTAGATGCCGCCTCGCGAATGGGTATTTGTCCCTTATTGGGAGCAGACTAATCAGAGGCCTATTTCGTCAAAATTCTATTCAGTCTGCATCTGTCTATACTAGGTGAAACGCGTTCTAGACGCCGAACAGTTTTCGGTGTTTGTTGCAACCCTGTCTGAGATAAGGATAATCACGAAGATGATCAATCATTATACCATCATCAAGTCGGCTATTTTTTGTCGGTGGCCCACTCCTTGTTGACCTAACGTCTTCTGTGAGTTACAATGGGAAATGTACTTTAGTTCTTATCTGTTACCTCTTGTCGCAAAAGCTCTAGAAGTGGTTTTGATGTGCGCCATTACGCTAAACCAGTTGAAAACGGTCGGACGGAATTTCGTGGTGAGACGGTCGGTGTCATATTTTCCCTCAGGTCTTCTTTTTGGCAACAGTCTGGTCAGTTAAACTACTGTCGTTCAACGTTGGCACCATACCGCACTGTGCGGCCTCGGCGTGCTCGGACTTTGACTTTCGATGCGACTATCATAGCGGTTTCTTACTTCCTGTAAACGAAGATTCGATTCGTAAATGCCGTTAGCGTCCTTGTCCCGGCATTCACACCACAGCGACAAGAGGATCGTGTATGTGGATAGCATTCTGCGGTGCATCTGAACAGGTTTTCTGTCTATAGTCAGTCTTAAACGTCAGAGCGTTGATTGCAACAATTGTGGCGTTGGCGGCAGCACCACGCAAGCACACAAATGTACTTGTCAATGACACGCAGCTTATGCCCAAGGGATAGTTTGATATAATTTTTTCGCGCCCTGCACTTTCCTGCTATGTAGGCCGTAGTTTTACCAGCGCAGCGCCTCCACTGTGCCTAGCCAGTGCTCACACTTAAGCTTTGCCTTGTAAGAGCTCTCACCTTCCAGCATGAGGTGCGCATTTCCTTCCTTTAAATAATCTAACTTGCATAATTACATTTCTGTCCACTGGCAAAGTCCAAACGCGTAGGTTACGGCGGACACTATGGTGAGTTGAAATTTTCGACGAAGAAACGTGCGGATGCCTGTGTTAACGTTGGTTTTCATCCAAGTTGGGTTCCGTGGTCCTCAAAATATTCTTTGGGTGGGAGCCCAGACCACAGGACATCGTCGACAAGAGACACTTTTCTAAGTAGGGCTGAAACTCGTTACGTCAATGCCGTCATCGAACCGCAGCATTTATAGATTAGTCTGTCAGGCCTCGACCTCCCGCATCCTGCTAGCACAGCATTTGTCTGTTCGGAACTTTTCTTTCAAATACAAGTCCGCTTATTTCGCAGGCAGCCTTCACTGAAGGTCTTCATACCGTCTGCCATCCATAGGTGGCCAGCAGCTACCAGCATACAGGTTCCATCCCCTGGTGTTCTTGCTCCTGTACTCCGTCTGAATATTCTCACTTGTTGTTCCCATTCATAGTAGTGTGAGATTGTCTATGTGGGCAAAAAAAGCTGATTATGAATGGCTCTTACACTTGCAAACTGTTGCTCCGCAGCTAGTTCTGTTATTTTGCCTTTAAACTTCCGGATATCGGGACACTTTCCTTCAATGATTTGTGAACCTACTTCTGTGATAGGCATTTTAAAGCTGGCTTTAGTTATAGTTTCCTTGCCTATATTATTTACAGCTGACTCCCAGGAACTTCTGAAGGCGTCTGATGAACCTAACTGCCTCGCCACCGGCGAACCAGTGTTGAATCAAGTCCTTGCAAAAGCCCCTTGGCAGTAACACCTGCAACCAATCCTTTTGTTCTCGTCCCCAAACAGCCTACTGCGGCATCCAGTGAGACGAATGCTGCATTGGCCTCTCCGTCGGATGATCCAGATAAGTCACGCTCGGGTAAGATAACTTCATTACCAGTACACTGAATATAATGTATTCGCACTCGTTCTTAAGCGTGTAGTTATTTTTGCAGTTTACGTTGTCATTTTAGCATTTAAGCTTATGTATTTTTAACTTATTTCACCCAGTGTCGCCTGCAGCCTCGGAATCAGCCCCTAAAAAGCGCCTGCGCTGCCTAATGTGCAATAAACGTGTTGGATTGACAGGTTAGCTTTAAATTTAATACACTTTCTTGATTCTTTTGATGTTGCTTCTACGCCGCACGTGACCATATCCACTGACTACTATTTATACATGCTGTGTCTGCCACACATACCTTGCTGTGCCTCGTAATTACCGCCACCCATTGTAGTTAATTTCGCATCATGTTTACATTAGTACCATGTCGTGGCTTTACTCTTTGGCTTGCTATGGTAGTGCCTGAAACTCGACGTTATATCACCTTAATGCTAAGATTTCGCCTACTGGACGGTTTCCATACGGTTCGAGTTGCAATTAACTGTGCTGTCGTCGTTCACTGATTAGTTTTATTGGTGTATTCCTTTTAATTTAGAGATATTTTAGGACACCGTAGCTCGTACTGTTTAATTAGATTGATTCTTACTCTAAGGATCATTAAATATAATTTTGAATAATCGTTTGAAAGTAGAATATCGTTCCCATGACGGCTTTACTGGAAAATCAGTGCTTTTTTCATTTTGTATGTCGCATTTGTAACCTTGTCCTCCAGTACCCAAAGGATGATAATTGTCTCTGACCAATGAACTGGTGCATGCAGAACTCTTGCTGACACTTTGTATTTTGTTGATATTTAGGGCATGTATTTCGTATCATTGAAGCCGAGGCGCGGGTGGGTAACTCAAACATTTTGGTTTTACGATATCTAAAAATAGTTTTTAATTTAATATCAGCTTATCCTCAAGTCATAAAACTATATAGAGGCTCCGGTGTGTTAACCTCGGTAATTGGGCCTCTTATCTTATCTTTGATATTATCCGGAATGTTTGGCACTGCATCACATAACCTGCGCTCAACCTCCCTGTACCCAAGTTGTAACGCATCTGGTGGAACTCATACAAACTAGTGTTTTAGTGGTCGTTATGACATGGGCCCGATTCACATGCTCTCTTCTTGTACGAGTGGGTAATTTTGTGGCGCAATAAGACTAGCCATTCGTCGTTAAGGGGTTGAAGTTGAACTGACCCCAATCCAGCGTTCGGTTCCTTAATATTAACAACCGAAAAGACGTTTAGCTTTTCACGATGAGCTAGTACTCGTGACTTCAAAGGTTTCAACCGAGCGAAGTACCTCGGTCTTCAGAACAAGGCCCAGACTGTAGTGACTTATATTTAATGAGGCCTGTATGACACGTTCGGTTGCGTAAAATCTGAGACACCCCTCCCATGAATGAGCTAGTACTTGTGGATCTAGAAACTTAGTCGTGTGCTACGCACGAACGCATTTAATTCTGCCATCTACCGTGTCCATGCACATCCCTGGTTGTCCTTATTTTGTCTTGCTACCAAACCACTACGTGTGGGGTTGATCAAGCACCAGTCATGGCTGTGCTCACGTCATAAGGTAGTGGTTGGAATCGTCGCTCAGGATGGTCAAACTATTGGGCCTTGTCTTTTTGTCCAGTGAAGAAGGCTCTATGGAAGGTAAATGAACGGTATGACTGTACTTTTCGCCGATAAATGTCCCCCCTCCACCCTGGACTGCCCCACTTATCTGAGTAAAAAATTCAACTGACAACAAGAACCCTGTTCCTATATAGTTCGTGGACTCAACCGCGTTTTTTTCGAAGACTCGGAGTGCCGTTATTTCGGAATGTTGCCAAATATTCAAAGCCTCTGTCCTGGATAATTCAAATCCTGGCTCCGTGGCGTTTGTGATAATTCGACTGTCGCAGACGGCAAGATCAACCTCTGCCCTACGAAGTAGAAGCCGTGGTGCCTTACGCCTGAATTTGTTTATAGTAAAACAAATGCGAGCGACACCCACTTTAATGTTTACAACCCCGCAGTGTTCCGCTGACAAAACAAAGTCCAGAGATAGGTATGGGCGCAGTTACTGATGAATCTAAAAGTCCGCTCATGCGTACCACAACTCACCTGGTCACTGTCGTTGCACTTAACATACTTCAAAGTGGAGTCTTCCATCTCATGAATATTTTAAAGGCCATATGAAGGAGCCATTTTGACCTAACCGCTAATCCTAAATAAGGCTGTCATTTTACCAAATGGTGACCCCCCCATTATGACTCTTAGAGCGTCGAAGAGCTTAAGGATGCGTCTTGTTCTTCAAAGGGAATAAAACAGGAACCTGTTCTGAGATGCTCTGACCAAGGGCGTCTTGTCATAGCAGACGGTTGGCGGTTACGCGCAGTAAATTGTCTAGCTCGTCTTGTACCGTTACACCAGTTGTGCCTTTCGTAATTGCTTTTCCTGTGGCCTAGGTCTAATTCTATTGTGGTTTTTATCCTCTTTGCCTGCTCTTCTTGAAGCGACTTTGAGCATACGTCTTTTTCCTTTCAGGTTTCAGTTGCCGGTGCGGTGGCCTCTTTTGTACCCTCCATCGCTACTCCGATGCCCACGACTGTTCTTTCAACTATCGCGAGTCTGGGCAAGCCGATATTCGCAAAGCAAATCCTCAAGTGGTTTGCTCTAAAATCACAAAAATCTAACGCAGGGATCGAATGTCCTCAAATTCAATTCGTCGCATGCACTGCTGTTGAAAATCCGAACTGCACTGTTCATTAACTAAGCTTCAAACATATCCGATGTTTGGTTGACCCCCACAGGCCTGCAAAACCCTTTGTCACTATTTGGCCTGCGTGTAAGTCAGGGTCTGCTGACGTCTATCACATCACTCTTGGGATTTTGGACGCTCGCTAGGAGACTTCTTTTCAACCTGCTGTGGAAGATCTCACTTGAATTTACAGTTAGGAATCTCTCCTTTCTGTTTTATTCTGTGTACATTTTGGTAGAAACTCTGAGAACAGCCTTTACGAACTGTTGTCTTAAAGTGTTTAGCAGCACAAACTTTAACATCAATTCCGCTTATCGTGTCATCAGGTGCTTTCCCTTTGGCTTTACAGGTAAATGTTCTGCTTGTGGTCGCCCAGCATTAGGGGTATCATATTCTAGACGCGCCGAACTTGTTTGTTATATTTAAAATGTGACAAAATAGGAATACTTTCTCATCTTCACTTGCTTGTCTGTACCTGGATAGTCTTTCGCGTAGGTCAGCGCGTTTTGATTCACCCACAACTTGCAGTTGCTGGTGCCTGTACAAGCATATTGCATATTGATAAGCCTGCTTTTGGTTTATTTCCCCATCCGTAGTGTCTGATTTTGCTCAATCTCGTTTTTGGTCCTGTCTTATTCCTCGTTAGCTCTTGTTTCGCACGCTGACCTTGTCTGGATATGCGAAAGCTGTTGGCATTCGCCCGTTTGGCTATTTTATACCATCGCTAACATGACATAAATGCTGCTTATGTCAATGCTTACCTCTATTGATGGGGTAAAGGGAACTTGCTTTTCTGGACTTCAGCTACTTCCGTTGTGCAATGTTTCGAATTTTCTGTTAACAAGGTTTGTCCGATCTGTTTGCGGTAAACCAGAAGCGTGAACAGGTTGTTCAAGTCGAAAGTTCTCACGCCACCGAGTACTGCTTTAGTCCCACTTTAACTGTTATGGTTGTATTTCCTTGCGTTAGTCATTTTCTGGCGCCTGTCCTGACTAACGATGTCAGGGTCGGTAACTCTTTGTTCCACTTTGCAGCACTAAGTTTTCGTCATGTTAGTGATTCGGGTCCGGGTCCATATAACTGGACTTTGTGTATGGGTTGTTGCTATTATGTCCTCATATTAACTGAAAGTTTCGAGTCCACTACGACAAAATCGAAAGTGAAGGTGGGGCAAGGTGAGAGGTATTCAAATCTTTGAGGTCGTTGGGCAGGATAGATTGGAAGCTGCCGAGTCCGTTGCGGCGGTTATGCTGCTAGTGATGGCCGCGCTAGTGGACGGGAGATTTGTCAGATGTGCAAGGCCTATCGATATTCCGGTGAATATCGGCTGAAACTATCCACAACTTCTGTGGGAAGCATTCGATTCACTTAACCAGTGCCGGTATGGTGAGCGAAGCGTCACATGTAAAACCATGCACATCTGACGTAGTTGGGACACGTGCTCAGTCTAGTTTTGTAAATTATGCTTGGCCCAGATCGTGTGTGGTACGCACATACTGGCCGTTCTGTCTTGCCAGCCACTGCTCCTAATTCCCTTACTATTTGTTTGATAGGCTCGGGAATTTGTCTAAACCCTTGACTGGGAAGAAAGAGTAAGGCTCAAAGTGTTTTCATTACAATAAATCCAGAGTTCATGCATCTGTCGTGATGCGCACAGATTCTTTGATTTGAAGATTGCCAGCTCCTCGTGATGAGTCTTGTGTTGTGACTTGAACGCTGTGAGCATGCTGCAATGGTTACTGAGTCGCCGGGAAGATAAGTATTGTCAGCGCACAAGGTGGGAGCACAACAGCAGTCTTCTGCGCAAACAAGTCTGTTTATAGAAAAGCACCGAGATCAAATCGAAATAAATTATCCCGTGGTGAGTATCCGCGCGAAGCCGCTTTGTTCTGGCCCAGCGGCCAATGCCATCTCCCTGAATATAGCATAATCTGGCTAAGGAAAGTCAATACACCACACAAATTGTCTCATGGGTGCATTGAAATAGGACTTGCCAGAAAGATTATCGCACATCGATAAATGCGCCAAGCGCGCAAAAGAAGGGAGTGAAACGCAACCTGTCCGATCCACTTTCTTCTAGTTAGTGGCGAACAGGAATATTCAAAGATGGTCAACTTTGTCTTCATTTTACACCTCGTGTCGCTAAAGCGGGTGCCTAACCAATGCGTCAGTCATCATTCAGATTATTGTGGCTCTGTCTTACATACTAAAAATTTAATTAGAACTATACCCAGTAGGTGCCGCGCAATTCGGTCGATGAAAAGAGCACTCATAAATTAGGGAATAAAACTTCGTCGATCCCATCTTAGAGAAACCTGACCATCTTGCTAGAAGATTTTTGTATGTTGTTTTAAAAGTGGGAATTGTTTACTCGGTTGAGTATCCTGTCTAAAAACAACTTTTTGTCATTGACCGTTGTGAACCCCCATAGTGCGAAGCCACATACGGAACTAAATATATAGCGGGCGATTCAAGTTTGGTAGTCTCAGAAATGGAAAATAATGCCGTTTAAAGCGTTGAAATTCCCACTGCGTACTGCATCCACTTCATACTCGGCTGGAGTTTACCTTGACCTACCCGGATAGGTTCTGCCAATTTTTACCTAAGAGTCGAGCGCCACGTATCATCCGCCGTTATGTTCTTTGCAGTGCACAATCGTCTGTGGTAGATCATTATGATTTATATATATCAGATAATCGATGAAGGCCGGCTCTTCGCTGTGAATCAAGTCTTCGGGTGGATCAATCCTAGCGCAGCTTGGAGGTTGTCTTTTGACTTGATGACAGCTGTTTGCTTTTATTCTGTGCTGCGAACTTACTGTTCTCGGTAAGCTTGCGTGATCTTATGAACCTCGGCCTTCAGCTTGTCCATAAGGGTTCATGTACTTTGCGATATATCTTTAGTCATACACCATGAGTAACCTGTTGTTTTAATGAAAATTTAACGGGTTAAATTTCAGGGAATTTAAGTTTTATGGGAGGATTTTAGAGCTGACGCCTTCAACCAGAGCATTTATTCCGTGCTTAACGAGAACTTGTTGAAAAATTATTCATCCATTTCAAACCTGGAGTTGTTCATTATTATTCTTCCCTGGCGATTTTTCCGGAAACACCGTTTCCACCCATTATTGAAAGGTGGGCTAACTGTAACTGGTCTATCCAGTATAGAACGTGAGCAACGTTTCGGGATAAAACGCTCGCCGCCAAATATTCGCAATATGTCGCAAGTTTTGTAAATTCGAAATTTTAACGGATTTTCCCCCTGTAATAAGCATGATATTGTGTGACTTCCTGTATAGCCGGGGTCAGAATTCGAACTTCGCTTTTGTGTGACCCGCCGTTTGATAGGTGGTGTAGGAAAAACTGTAACTTGCAGTTTAGCAGTTACACGGTGAAGACTGCCCTGTCAAGATAATTCGTAGTAATGGAAAGAAGAGCTCAACACCCGGAGTCAAACCATTCTGAGGGCTGCTAGTCTCCACAGCTCTACATTTTATATTTGGCAACACTCGAGCGACATGAGGAAATCTCAGCTCAGTTGTTGTCTAAGTACATGGGGCCTTCAGCGTTGTGGACAGCAAAGGGGAGGGGGATTGTCAATGATCCAGTGGAGCTGATCCACTATTCAACTTCGGACGAACTTGTCAGCACCGAAGAGCGCAGACTGATCCCGGGGCCAAATGCAGAAGCGAGGTGGAGCAATATTGCCGTATTAACCGGAATTGCGGAATTTGTTTGGAGGACGTCCCGTAACGTACCTATAAGCTGTCACAAGAATTTGAATGCTACCTTTAACGGTCGATCGCTGACGTGTGGCTGTCTACTCGGTGTGGCAACAGCGATATAATTCCTCTTGCTAGTTGGATGTTCGCGTCGCGCGTGACTCTGTAACACCGATCGATACGCTGGCCTTCACTAATTGGTACCACTGCAGGTGTACTGTCACGTATTGAACTGACAAACAGCGGCGACAGCCTGACCTGAGCATGGTAGAACTTTTGTCGCCCCGACATCTGCTCTGCTTGTACGCTCCACACATTCTGCCTGACTATGCGAAACTGACCCCTGAGAACTAGCGCTGTGGGGTCTGAGCAGTGTTTATAATCGTCAGACCTAATTCCGTTTAGGAGACGGAGAAAAGAAGCTCGGTGGTGTTCAGAGGCCCCGACGCGCGGCATGTCCTGAGATTCAGAATTTGAAAGTGCCCCAAAGCTGTGACTGCGGTTCTACATCTCAAACCTCTTTGCCTCGTGTAAATTAAGTTAAACGGATCATTTGGAAGCCAAAATCAGGATGCCTTAGTCATCCATTTGTAATATTTGAATCTTACGGTAGTTCGGATGCACTTCAGGTGATTATTAATTCTGCAGTCAGTCACAAATCTCTTTTAATTATCTTGAAGCCTATCGACAAATGCAACAGACCTTGGCTGATGCCAATCTACTTTTCGACGAGTGCTCAGCATAAAGATCAGTTGTGCGGAGCCTTTTAATGGGGGGGGGGGGGGAGAGATTAATTATTTTGCATGTACAGTGCTAGCAGATTTAAAGCTGACAAAGTAGTGTGTGGTTTTCATGCATTGAGTTAATCCACCATGCCGTAGTTTTATCGTAATCTCATTTAATTGATGCATGTTTGTGCCTTGCTCCATATGTGTGTTCCTACAACATCCTGCTGTGCAGCATACGGTGAACATCCTGGGATTACGACGATTGACCTGTCATGTGTGTCCGAAAGAGGAACGTGCAGTAAACTCCTCGGAACAGAAATGTCAGGTCCAGCCCAAATTTTTCTGTTAACACGTCTTGAATGGTAATGAGGCTGCACCTAGAAGTTCTGTTCGAACGATTTTAGTTCATGAATGGAAACGATAGTTTATTTGTCTGGGTTCTCTAACTCGTTCAGGTGACCATCGCCAGAAACGAAATCAAAAACAGAACGATCTACCATTTTCGAGGGTATTAGCCAATCAACGATCAGTGCCACAGGTGTTGAGATGATTGTGCAGGGTTCAGTAAGCCGGTGCGATTAAAATACATAGGTTGACTGCTTCCTTATGCGACGCTGAAGCTTCACTCAAATCTCGGCTTATCTGGTATAGGTGACTTTGAACGCGTGACCCGCTTCGAAGCTGTGGCTTGCCACTTGTGATAATTCGTTACCTCATCGCCCACCCAGCGTATGTTTACTTGCGCGCGATCCGAGTGCGCGTCTTATCTGACCTTTGTACTTAAAAGCTCTGTTTTAGTTCATGTGCCTTCGATATTTCCGAGTACATTATGAACCGTAATTTAGATTTAGGCTGGCAAGCACGAAACTGCCTCCGAAGGGCCTACTTGCGTTTAATGACGAAAGTGCTGGATGCCATGATTTTGAAGCAAGTACTAGTGGAGGATGTCGGAGCAAGTCTCATTGGACTTGAACCAGATACTTAAATCACTAGGGGAGTTGAACTCTCCGTGTTAGAAACAGGCGATTTTAGTTGAATAAATGTGCATATTTTTGACCAAGCACTCCCATTTCTAGATTTCTCAACATCTGTCAAAAGGAACTTGTTAGAGTGATCCTCCTACCTTTTGCAACCAATGTTCTGTTTTTTCTCGGATGATAGGTGTTATCGGTAGAATAAATATATATATCCGGATTTTTGCAAAATGGGTGCCTATGTGACAACACTAATAAAAGAAGAAATATGCGACTATGGTAAGTAGGCGCCTACCAATCGGTTACGGAACTCACTCATCCTGTTGTGCCTTGGGGCTCACTCTTGAAGCCAGCCAGCGGCCACTCAGCGGCTTGTGATATAGGCAGAATACCATGACCGACAAAGACAAGGGAGACTGGGATGGCCATTTCTGGCTTTTAGCCGTCATCAGCCAGCAATAGACAACCCCGGGTGTTACGGCACCCGAAGCTAGAAATCGTGACCTGTTAGGCATAAGTCTAATGCTCTCCCAACTGCAACTCCAATCGAGTGTCCCTTTCTTACGGCTAGAGCGTGTCTAACCTAGTAGCAATAAGGTCAGACACGCTTTTGTAGTAACGAGACTTTCTTTTAGCCTTAAAAATACAAGCAAACTAATATATCAATTACACACCTAACTTGTGCATCGTAGCGGTGTTTGTTGTGCCCCGGCAACCGGCCACGCCGTAGAGGCGATGAACCGACACGGCACCCAGCTCAGGGCACGAAAGATCTCATTAGAGAAGCTCACCCAAAGGAAATGTCACATATGATGGGGTGGCGGTACGCCTAGTTGCGTGTTCGCGCCGCACTGTGCCAGATCCCGCCTCCGACTCTGTCTTGACTTCAGGCCCAGCTTTGGCGATAAGTACTGTAAGTGGCGAACTTGTTTAATGTACACCTCGTGAGCGTGTGGCAGCAGATTTATTTTTTATTATCATTTAGAACCGTACATTTATAGTTCCGTTTCCAGGCCAGATATTGCATTTAAATTTCCCTGAATTTACATGTTTAATGCCATTTAATGAAGACCGGTATCTATCCAAAAATTGGAAAACTACAATGTGTTTAAAGTGGCCAGATAAAATTAATTCCCTGTCAAAGCCTGTCCTCTTGCCGATGCGTATGTTCAGTAGAACACACGTGTGACTACCCATGAAAATCTGCCTAAGTGTACGCAAGAAATCGTAGGGAATGGCATCTTAGGCATAATATTTTCAAAGAGACACCTTTTTAACGATGACGGATTGGCATAGCATTAAGAATGTCACCCACACTCGTGTACTATACGATGCAAGCATGTACGTCATGCATGGAGTCATTCATTCGATGAAGGCAGTAATGAAACACCGGCGAAATTAATCTACCAATGACGGATATTCATATGAAGGGGTCACTAGAGAATATAATTATGGCATAACGCAGCAGAGAAAATGGATCGACAAGCGCAAGCCACGATGCATATCAGAGGATGATTATGCTCTTCCATATCCAATGAACTATGTTTAAGCCGACAGCGACATCCGATCGCTTCCCTGACCAGGTCGGTTCCTGGGTCTCAGCTGTAGTAAGGAAGGCTCAAACTGCTTGGAACGCAAGGCTTTAGTACTTCCCATCCTCCTCCCCACTTCGCAAGATCTCGCCGACGCTCGTGAAACAACGTGTAAACAACTGTCCCCGACAGTTATTAACGGGCTGATTGCAGATGTCAAGGAGGGTTGCTAAACCTAGAAAACCAGCACGGTATGCACATTCAGGTGTCAAACGACGCGGCCCTTTTAATATCCTGTTCGGTGCATGCAGAAGGAGTGTGTTTGTGCTACTGTCAGGGATCCCCTGGGTTGTTTGTTTACAATGCGCAAAATAGACCCGGTGTCATTATAGCCCAAGCTATACATTAATAAGGCACTATGTTGTTACGGTTAGTTTTGGACGAATAACTTAAGCATAACTAGGCAAGTGAGTTCAGATGCACGATCACCATTGGACCCGTTGTGAAACCATGCTCATGAAAATTTTGATTAAAGAAATTCATGATCGCGCTTGACCCTAACCCCCTACCCGGTTTTATCAAACTTCCTTTGATTACAAGGTAAAGTTTTCCATTTGTCGTAGCAGCTGCTTTTCCATTTTAATATAAAGTAACATATGTAAAAATTGCCTGGGCAAGATGGGTTGTTCATCCAATGACTGAGCCCTACTGGTGTTTACGACTTACCAGCAAGACCATGGTTCCAGTCGAACCCATTCAGTTAACCGAGTTAGATGTAAGATTAATTGTCAGCTTTCCTTTAGTTAGGGCTGTCTTAAAACGAACGTTCTGTGTGTGACTGAGCAATAACGTCACCTTTACTTCCGTGTATTCATACATCGTTTTGATTATCTCCTTCATATGTACTCATTTTCTGTGAACAAATGATCTTCGCTCCTCTTGACCAATGCGTCAACGAACTTTTGCGGACATTTAATTGGCAAAATAAATACCAGCCTGCACCCTTGCCTGTTTAGCACTCTCACGTGGTGAGAAAAATGCCGTTACGGTGGTATACAGCTCAACTCTCTCGAGATCTACCGGTGATGAAATAGCGCACTGTGTTCTCTCTGTGCCGGCAGCGGCAGACCGACCAGCGGTCGTGCTTCTATGCGCAGGCGCAGCGCGATCTCTGACGCTCGATACAAAAGTGCGAACGTGCGTGTACACGCACGCGCACGGAACAGCCGCCGCCAGTCACGCGACCGCTCCACGCGCGCGGGCGGGTGCAGTCCGAGTGGACGTTAGCGCAGGCATCGGTGACGTAAACATGGCCTGCGCTCTCGCTACTACGTCACCAACAGAACATCCGGGGGAGGGGGGGAGCTGCTGCTGCTGCTGCCATGTTTTTTAGGCCAGAATGCGTGTCGGTGCTACGCGTGTGCCTCGATAGGTGCTGACACGGCCTCATCAAAGCTCCTCAAAAAGTACATTTTCTCATGCAAGCATACGAGATTGGCAGATGTACTTTACGACTGCCGTGTTCAGGACAGTCTGATTTTTGTTGCCGGCGTTTTTTGCCTGGAAGCAGAGTTGTGAGTTCAGACGATCGGGAGTTAAGGCAACTTCGTGATGTTAAAAAGACCCGCAGGCATCGGAGATATGGTCCAAGGTGAAATATGCTGGTGGCGTGGACAGTTTAACAGTTAAATGCCTAATATCAGAAATTCCGCGTTTAGACCCTATCCTTTTCTCAGCGCTGATGGAGACGTGGTCAGTTAATCGTTGCACGAGCAACTTCTACCAGAGAGGTAGTCAGATGACGACCGTGTGAAAAGTTATTGCCAAGAGAGATAAAAGAGAATCGATTGTCATTTTCTGGCCAGACCACCATTTGTGGTCCCACGGGTCACTACTTGTCGCAGTGCGGGTACTGAAAGCCTGAACATCCCCAAATTAATGGGCAGGTAAGACTGTTAAATAGATGAGCCTTTACTGATGCAGAGAGTTTACAGGTGGCGCCGAAAACTGTTGCAGCTAAAATTCTCACTGGGTAAATACTATCCGTAGTGCATACATCCGAAATTCACGCCAGTTGTGACCCATTGATGAAGAGAGAAATATCGATCGGTGTCGCGAGCCGGATGATGATTCACGTACGTAGGCAGTGCTTGTCACGCGTGCTAGACCGACCGAAGGCGACAGGGGTAATCAGCAGCGCTGACGACCTTGAGAGCGGGAATCCACAGAGTCTTGGCCTCGATGACAAATATACACTTGCTCACATCTCGACCCTTTATTCAGGTGTTCATGCTCAGGGATGTGAGTGGACCATTGGCAACTGGATCAGGCATAGTTGATCACGACAAAAATGTGTCCTCGGTATAAGTAATCCTCCCCACCGCTCACATCACTAGCGCCGTCCCTTGCTCCCACTTTTAGATGAAACCTTACATTTCTTCATCGCCCTTCTAAAAATTCGTTGATGAGTATGCGCATCAGAGCGTTTATTCGAATCCAGGGGGCATTCTTTAGGTTACGTGTACACTTATGGGGCAGCTTATGTTTATTAGGGAGGCCCTAACTGCTACGACCTTCAGACCCGGTTCCGTAGAAGGAGATAAGAAGTGGGACGCCAGTTAGGAGGATAGTTAATTCTGTACAGAAGTATCGCAGGAAGGATTGGAGGAAGTTGGCTGCCGGACGAGGTTGCGTCCAGCCGCCGCGTCTGCGATGTCCCAAGCGTGCGAGACCGTGCGGTCGTCGCAGCGAGGTCAGGTGTGAGTCAGCCTTGAAGATGATTGGCCGGTGTGGACAGCCAGGACTGTCGTGGGCCCGACAGCGACTGGAGCGCACGTGCGTGTATATACGAGTGGTTCAGCGTTCAACAGGTGCGTAGTATTGATTCACTAAGCCCTTTTCTTATACACGAAAATCCGAGATCAGCACGCCGAGTGCAAGACACACAGAAACCTATATGGCATTCACGTTCTCGCACAGAAGGCAACCTCGGAAGTCATATTAAAGAACCTAAGGAAGTTGTCACCCTTGTGGGCGTCGCTGTAATGATACAAAGCCTTTACTAAAGTAGCAACTGATCAGGGCGAAATGACGCATTACATACACCAACCTCTTTTTCTGTCAAACATGTTGACGCGCTGGACCTCAGTTCAGCTAACAGAAGCAGTCTGTGCATAGTTTTATGCATTTCTAAAAGTGGCCACCGCTTCGATTCAAATGACATTGAAGCGATCGATGAAATATGACAAGACTTGCTGGATGCACGGCATCTTAATGGGGGCGATATTTATCCTCATATCGACCTCCATGGGCATTAAGCTGGCTGTGACGCGCATCTCATTTATCGTCCTCGCCAGCAAATAACTATCTATACGGACCTACTCTCCATCAGGCCTACCTTCGCGAATATTGACCTTCTCTCCACTCTCGCCCTCCCAACGTGGAAACATCGAACTTAGGTCCTTTGCCCTTCACTTCCAAGTGAGCAAACCTCAGCCCTTCTGTAGCTTAGTTCTACGAAGTATTGCTGCTGTTGTTGAAAATTCAACTATACAAGAATAAATATCGTGGTTCCTGAAAAGCTTTTCGATTCTTTGATATTACTTAAAATGTTTACCACAACAAATTTATGTGATTTTTTACAGCATTTAGCTAAGGATCTTTGTTTCTGACATCTGCTGATAAGGATACGACTGCTGAGCGTCGTCTACCGCGTCTAGCAGTTGATTTTGTTGAATGTATTTCCGAAAAAGACAAGACCAGTCTCTCTTCTCTTTGTCACAACTTCTGGTGGAAGCACAATAGTCGGACCTCTGAAAATATTGCAAGCAAGGCCAACTGTTTTACAAGAACCGCGGATAAGGGGATTTTATGAAGAGGACTGAACGAGGAAGCAGAAAACCTGGGAACCGCAAACGAAGAAGGTAGGGTTAATAACAACACGCTTACCGACTGTTAATGAGCTATGTGGAATTCGTGACATTTAAGGAAAACGGAAAATATATCCCATGTGCGAAGTGCAAGAGAATCGGCTTCCCGGACCGTTGTACGGGAAAGCGAAACTGAGCCAGCGTCAAACAGAGCTAAATGAGAACACAAGTAATTGAAGGACTAAATTTAAACGCGTGAAAATGAAATCAAGGACAGGTAATCTGGAGCCAATATTCTCAGTGGGTCCGGTTCTTGTGCTTCGACCCTTCTATTTTAGCCTATATTACTTGTCACTATGTGAGTTTCATGATGAACGTTCACCGATCGCTATCAGAACTCCCTCGCACCCGCTCTACCGTTAGACTCACTCTCAAGCCCCCCCACCCCCCCAGAAGCCGCACAGCGGCTAGTAGTAGAATAGGCAGATTAAAAAGGCCGACAAAGACAAGGCAGTGAGGGACAAGTGATTTCCGTTAGCGATTAGTGAGCATTCATCTACGAAGGTTAATATTCCCAATTTGAACCGGCAAGACAAAAAGCTCATGGCTTACTGGTTAGAACTTTGGGATTTTGACCAACAGGTCACGGGTTCAAGCCTCGGATGGTGCGCCACCCAGGGTTGGGTATGACTGGCTGATTACGGCTAATGAGCCAAAAAGTGGTCATTCTAGTCCCCATTGTCTTTGTCGGCATTGCTCATTTCCTACGAGACTGCCTGCGTAAGCTCCACATTAAGCCTAAAGGCACGAAGAGACGAGGATGTTTTCCAACCCGATCGGTGAACCCAGTTTAAATATAAGTCGCGTTTACTGAATCGATTGTTGTCGGAAGACCCTTGTGCAAGCGATTATGCATGGAACTGTGGCCAACAGCCACAGCCTTTGTTCAATGATCCGCCGTATCAAGGTCATCTACCTTCACAGCTAACATTTTCATTTCCACTGACCTTACAGGCGACAGTAAAATACTACAGGCGTGTATTCAGCTCTGTCAACCACCGAGCCCACTCTCGCATCAGACAACTGACCGGCTCTGTAGGCGTCCTGATACTGGGGGTGGGGGAGAGAGTGAGGTCAACAGCTCAGCGCATTTTTCTCACTATAAACAATCTGACGCGCTTGAACCTATAACGGTGCGCTAAAAGCCGTGGCTAGGAGGGCTGCCAGTAGACGGGATAATTTGGTCTCCTGGACTGGGGCAATGGCCCCTTTCTAATGTGTCCTTTATGGCATTCCCACTCAGCTGGGATCCGAGGCGCCCCTCACTTTTTGTTGTGTCCTTGTTTGTAGTGGGCCATAGAGCGTGGACCTGCGCCATCTTCCACCTCAGGTCTTCTTGACTCTGTCTTGGCCCCAGGCCTAGATGGAGGGGCGTGGAACAGAGAGTGCGGTGGATGCATCGCAAGTATACTTTCACCGTTTCTGCACCAAAATGCTGTGGAGCACACGGTGTACATAGCTGAACCCAACGGTTGGAATGTCACCGTGGGCTACTTGGACACGAGACGACCTACTCCCACAACTCCATTAGATCAGTTGACACCACCGTTTCACTCCCTCGTAGGCATGACTGGGCACAGGCATCACACGTCCGAGCATCGCCAGCGAGACAACGAGTCGGAATATTGCACACTATAAAACGCCTCATTCGGATGATTTCTGTCTTATCCTGCTACTCGGGACATGACTTGATGATTGGGGCGTTCAGATACCACAGAACCTCCATGTGTCGGTTTTTTATGAACGGTGGGTCGAAAAGCTATATAGGAATTGACGCTCAATCGCAGACAGTGAAACTTGTATTACTTCCGCTCTCAATAATCTGCACCGACATCCTTGTGTCTACCATCTCTTATTATGTCCCCCCAGCGTGATTAAATTTAATGCAGTTTTCCCAATTCTATGCAATATTCTATAATCCTAATACTTGAGAGACGGAAACATCACGGGCCGATTGCGAGGGCAAGTGAATAACTTGTCGCTTCGAAACCCCGGTACAGGGACAGTCGAGGAGGTTGGCAGGACTTACAGAAGACTGCATATGTTACGACCAACTTAAACGGACTTCTTGCCGTCTAAACTCCCTGTTTCAAAAATTCACGGCTTTGCACATCGAAAACAACGATGACGAAATCCCGCATGTTCCTTCCGGGATAAACGAGTTTGCACTTGACCTATGCCAACAACAGGCTTATGCTGTGAGGCCTAGTGTAGTGGAGGCTGGAGAGATTCAACGGGATCGAATAAATTGCAGGAAAGTGGAAGTTCAAAAGAATAATAAGTTTTGCATTACAGCAGTTTAGTCCTCTAAACCACCGGAACTGAGTCTCGAATGCAGCCCTTAGCATGATGAAGATATCGCACACCCTGGGGAGTTGAGCCGGAAGCTTTAGGATTGTCCTCAACCTAACGGACTGTCTCAAATGAAGACTATTTTGAACCTGCATAGTCAAACCTCCCTTCGGGAAAACAACCAGACCTATACAACAAGTATCCAATGGGCACCGATTTAATTATAGCCGAAACTAACAAATATGGTGGTCTCCAACTCAGGAACAAGTTTACTCGGTTAGTATAGCAGATATAGCTTCATGGCAGAGTCTCGCAAGGTATCAAAGGCACGACATTTTTTCATTCACGCAAAGGCGAAGGAAACCCAGAAATCGGTGATAATTCCCTTGATCCAACTGCGATAAACACGGTGTCCTCCGTGGTATTAAAACCCACGACAGCAAGATGAAGACTTCAGTACAGCCAACGCTCCAGCAACCTGAGCTACGAACCCCATCGGGAGCTGTGAGTTTAATCACGCTTGGGTTAAGTGAACAACCCAAGTGTGAATAATAATAAAATTAATAAAATAAAAATAAATAAATAAAATAAATAAATAATAAATTAAATTAATTAAATAAATAAATTAAATAAATAAATTAAAATAATTAATAAAAAATAATAAAAAATAAAATAAAATAATAATAAAATAAAATAAATAAAATCTTCCAAAATCCCTTATTAAATATGTAATAGTCACTGAGTAAACTACTTTCTTCGTAATACTGATAAAATATTCGCCAAGCGCGCCTCAATTATCTAAATTTGCATCCCGTGAGACAATGTGGATTCAGGGTAAAACCGGAAATGCTCTAATTTGCCTTTGCTGTACTCACGAGAACCCTTGACATAGTGAAATGAACTAGTGACTGAAAAGTAATCGGGATGTTTAGATAGCTTGACAGTTTCAGTACGATAGAGTGAGTCATGACGATAAAATGAATACGTCAAGGATACGGAGATTTTCACAGAGGCTGTATCCTTGTTTCAACACTCGGTCTAATTTCCATTAGAATGCCCACGGAAACCTAACCGAAGTATCGACTACCGTCACAAAAACAACCAGTCTCATTATATATGACCTCAATTCTGCCGAAGACTGCGCATTGACTATCATAAGTGAAGTCCATAGGAAGCGAAATGTATACCCAGTCAATAAGGTCATGTTAAGAAGAAGCCATTGCAGCCAGTCAGCTACTCCACACGAAACATACACTGAGCTGACCACGCGGTCCGAGTTATCCCGTCAGTTGGCAACCTTCCAAGCCACGGCTTTTAGTGCGCCATGAGAGTTTCAAGCGCGCCAGATTGTTTATAGTGAGGAAAGTGCGCTGAGCCGCCGATCTCACTCTTTCCCCCGCCTCCACAATCAGGCCACCGTCCGAGCATGTAACCTAATAGGTCCATGCGGTGTGTGAATGTACGTGGGCAGTGCGGACAGTCAAATCGGGCGCGGTGAGTGTATGTTTGTGCTCCTGGCACTGGTTCACCGGTCTCTGCACGATGGATTCGCAACTGACCGACCAGGCCGATGCGTTCTGTGCATGCGCGGTGACAATGAGGCAATATAGGTCCGGATGTGCTGAGTCTGGGAGGGATCTGCTACTGGTACTGGTAGTCGAGTTCATGGGAGGAATGTGGGAAGCGTTCATGGGTGCTCAAGATGTCCTGGTATCGTGATGGATTCCGCTTTCTTGGATGCGCATGTGACCTAATAGGTCCATGCGGGGTGTGAATGTGCATGCGCAGTGAGAGCATTGGAGGTGGCGGTCACTGCTGTGTGTTGGTGCTCCAGGCACTAGTAGCCGGTCTCTGTGCGATGGATTCGCAAGTGACCGAACAGGCCTATGTGTGAGGTGAATGTACGATCGCAATGACGACAGGTCAGTACCGAGCCGCCATCGCTGGTACTGAGGGGCGGTGGTAGTAGTGGAGGTAGCAGGTGGCAGGTAGTCGGAGGTGGCAACTGAGGTGGTGGGAGTGGGGCAAGTGATGTTCATTACCGTGCTCGGCGCAGGGGGTAGAGGAGGGAGGATGGTTTCGGTGATCATGAGCGGCGAGGCATCGATGCATTTGCTATCAGTGGTTTGGGTGGTCGTCGTCGTCATCGTGGGGTCTGAGGCAGGTGTTGCAGCGGTTGATGTTGGGGAACTGTTGTTGCATTGATTTCGAAGATGTCCGACCACGTCGATTCACGCGCGGAATGTGCGTTAACAGCGTGATCAGGTTGGCAGGGATTGGGCATTGGCGGTGTTGATTCGCGGTGCTTGTGACTTGCGAGCCGCCATTTTGGCCTTAGTAGTGGCGATCCGATTGGCTTCATAGATTGCTGCACCAGTCTACATGGATCTTCTCCATGCCGTTCTATCCTGGGTGAGGTTCTCCCAGGTCAACGGGTTGATTTGCAGTTGCTTCAGTGATTTCTACAGGGGCCCTTGTAGCGTCGTTTTCGACCTCCCTGTCGGCGAGCACTCGTATCGACATCTCCATAGCAAAATCGTTTGGGTATTCGCTTGTCATCCATTCCCACTAGGTGGCCGCTCCATGGCAGTTGCACTTGCCTTAACATTTCGTGGATGCTGAGGATTCTGGTCCGCTCCAGGACTTCCAAGTCCGGCATCCTGTCTTGGCATATCAGCTTCTGTATTCTGTGGAGGCAGCTGAGATGGAAGTGCTTCAGCTTCCACGCTTGGTTCGAGTAGACGGTCCAGGTCTCCGTTCCGTAAAGGAGTGTCGTCAAGACGACGGCCTTGTACATCTTCAGTTTGGTGTTCAGGTGAACACCGTGGCGATTCCACACGGAGGCCTGCAGCCGGCCGAAGATCTGAATAGCTTCGAAGATCCGTTGAGCAACCTCGTCGGCGCTTCTCATGTTGCGTGTCAGCGTGCTTCCCAGATAAGCAAAGGTTTCCAATTTTTGCGTTGAGCGCCGGTGACATTGATTCAGGGAGCATTGTATTCCACGCTGGGTGGCGTTGGTGCATGGCCACCATTTTGGCTGGAATGATTGTTAATCCAAAATTGGCGTAGCCTGTGGCGAAGAGATCTATGCTCCTTTACGTGTCCTCCTCCGTTACGATGTTAAGGGTGCAGTCGTCAGCGAATAGAAGTTCGGGGATGGTGGCTGTGAAGACACGCGAGCGGAAGTGCATCCGTCGTTGGTTGAGGAGTCGGCCGTCCATCCGGTAGGCGATGCGGATCCCGGGGCGTTCTTCACGATAGGCGTCCGTTAGCATGGCAGAGAACATGAAAGTAAAGTGGGTAGGTGCAAGGACGCAGCCCTGTTTCACTCCGTTGTTCATTGAGAACGCCTCGGATACCTTCCCGTTGTCAGTAACGCGCGCCATCCTCCCATTGTGAAGCTGACGCACCATATGCGTGAAACGTTCAGAACAGCCGAATTTCTGCACGGGATTATAAAAAGGCAAAACTTCAAGCCAATCGCTGTGAGGCACAGAAACGTCCGCCATCACAATCAAGGCAGTCAACATCGAGCAAAGTGACTCAGAAATATCGTCAATATTCAAGATATTTAATGGTTAACGTGGAAAACTTGCTAGGTTCAACCGTCCAGTTTGGCGAGGTCCACCGTACGCTCCACAGCAGGGTGGTGCAGGTACGGTTACTTGCACGTGATTTAGTTTAAAGTGATATAAGCCTTGCGCTGCATCTACCGCACTCTCTCCTTGGTTCAAGACAGAGTCAGGAAGACCGGAGATGGTAGAGGGCGCATATGGCTGGCGCGGCTGGGGCCCTAAGGTCCTAAAAGCCTCCCTCTCTCTCTCTCTCTCACTCCCTCTCTCTCATACACACGAAAGTTCGACCGTCGTAGTCCAACGATGTCCACCTTATGCTCCATGGGAAATTGGAGCAGGATCGGTGACTTGCGCATGATTTAGTTAAAAGTGATAGTAGACTTGCGCTGCATCTACCGCACTCTCTCCTCCTCCCCCACCTGAGCCCGGTGTCAAAACAGAGTCAAGAAGACCGAAGGCGGGAGAGGACGAAGGTGGCTGGCGCGGCTGGGTCCCATAAGTCCTAGCCGCCCCTAGGCGTGCCACCACACCTCCCATGTTCGGCATTTGTTAGCGGAGCGCTACCCGATTAAAGCCTGTCGTGCCCTGATGTGGCCCCCATGTTGGTTCAACTCATCTACCACGTGGACCGTTTAGGGGGCACACACGCTAGTTCGACCGTCGTGTTCGACGATGTCCACTGTCTGCTGTGCAGGGACGGTGACTCGCACTGGATTATAGTGAGGGTAGAATTGCGCTGCATCTGCCTCACTCCCTGTTCCAATCTCCCACCTGACCCGGGAGCAAGACAGAGTAAAGTAAACTGGAGATTGAAGATGGTGCATATCCACGCACTGTGGTTCAAAACCAAACAAGAACACAACGACACAAGAGAGGAGCGGCTGGGATTCCAACAGAGTGGAAGTGCCATAAAGACCACATTCGAAAGGAGCCATTGCAGCCGGACTGTCAGTCCGCCAGTCGTTCATTTTGCACAAACGCGCGCCCTACACTGACCACATGGTCCAAGTTATCCCGTCAGTTGAAAACCTTTCAAGCCATGGCATTTAGCGCACTGTTATAGATTCACGTGCGTCAGATTGTTTATAGTGAGGAAAATGCACTGAACCATCACCCTCACTCTCTCCCCGACTCGCGAAAATCTGACCACCATCCAAGCCGGTCAGTTGTCTGATGTGGGATTGGGTGCATTGGCTGACGGGTTGGTGTATCCCCGTCTTCGCGCGCCACGTCACGACCTGGCTCCCATTACGCACACATCAGAATTCACTAAACCAGGGGATATGGAGGAGCCATCGCCGTCTGACTCCTAGTCCACTGGTCAGCCACTCGACACACACAGAGCACATACACTGGGCCGACGGCGTCGTCTGGTTTAAGCGTCAGATTGGCAGCCTTTCAAGCCATAGCTTCTAGGAAACCGTGATATTCTCAGGTACATGTAGGTGGTGAGGGTGTTATGTATGTATTGGTGGAGGAAGTGTGCATTGATGTGGTTAAGCCTACGGTGGTTTACCGCAGGTTATCGTGGAGCCGCATGTGACCTTATAGGTCCATGCGGTGTGTAAAGTACGGGAGAAGTGCGGGCCGTGGAGGCGGGCGCGGCGACTGCACGTCGGAGCCCCAGGCACTGGTTCACCAGCCTCCATGCGATGGATTTGCAGGTGGCCGACTAGGCCAATGCGTGAGGTGAAGTTGTGGGCACAGTGTGTGCAGGAGAAATCGGGGAGGGGGTTTGGAGGGTTGTCGTTCGTGGTAGTGGCAGCGGCGGTGAGATTTGCAGGAACGGAGGGTGTGCATAGGGCATCTGTGTCGTCGACATTGTGGTGAAATTCCACTGCCATGGATGCGCATGTGGCCGAATAGACTCATGCGGTGAGTGAATGCATGGGAGCAATTGGGCAGTGGATGCGGCGATCTCTGTTGTGGGTTGGGGACCCCAGTCCTTGGTTCACCAGTCTCTGCATGATGAATTCACAAGTGACCGACCAAACCGATGCGTCAGGTAAAGGTGTGGTCGCAGTGAGGACAGTTTAGGACCGAGCCCCCATCGCTAGTGGTGGTTGTTGTGGCGGTGGTGGTAAAGGTAACAAGTGTTGTGTATCGTGATGCGGTCACTACGATGGCAGGGAGCGGGGGAATTGTTGCTAAGGGTTACCATCGGTGGGTCCGGAGGATAGTTGGCTGAATTTGACGCAGAAGTGTGAGTTGTCAAATTGTTGTTGCATTGCCTCCGAAGATGTCTGACCAGGCCGATTCACACGCAGAAGGTTCTTCGACAGCGCAGGCATGTTCAAAGGGCTTGGGCATTGGTGGTCTGGGGCGCTGGTGATTTTCGTGCCGCTCTTTTGGCCTTGCGGTGGTAATGCAGTTGGCTTCGTAGATTGCTGCCCCCTAAACGGGCCACGTGTAGATGCGTTGGACCAACACGGGGGCCACATTAGTGCACGGCAGGCGTTATTCGGGTTGCGCTCCCATAACAAATGCCGAACATGGAGGTGTGGTGGCACACCTAGGGGCGGCTAGGACTTAGGGGACCCAGCCGCGCCAGCCACCTGCGTCCTCTCCCGCCTCCGGTCTTCTTGACTCTGTCTTGACACCGGGCTCAGGTGGGGGAGGAGGAGAGAGTGCAGTAGATGCAGCGCAAGTCTACTATCACTTTAAACTAAATCACGCGCAAGTCACCGTCCCTGCTCCACTTTCCCGTGGAGCATACGGTGGACATTGTCGGACTACGACGGTCGAACTGTCGTCGTGCTGCCCCTGTCTTCCCTGTCCTTCTACAAGCCGGTCGGTTACGGTCGAGGTCCGAAGTTGTCACAGGCGGCAGCGAAGAGGTCCATGCTCCTTTGCATGCCCCCTTCTTTCGTTGCATTGAGTGCACAGTCGTCAGCGAAGATAAGTTCGTGGATGGTGGCTGTGGATACACGCGAATGGAGCTGCATCCGCCATTGGTTGAGGAGTCGGCCTTCCATCCGGTAGGCGATGCGGAGCCCGGGGCGTTCTTCACGGTAGGCGTCCGTTAGCATAGCAGAGAACATGAGATTGAAGAGGGTAGGCGCGAGGACGCAACCCTTCGCACTTCATTAGTCACTGCGAAGGGCCTCTGAAACGGCTCCATTATCCCGTGACACACGCCATCATGCCATCGTGGAGTTGACGCACCACTTGAGTGAATCTCTCGGGGCAACCGAAGCCATGCCCGGTCTTCCACAGTCCGTCGCGATTCACCGTGTCAAAGGCTCTCGTCAGAGTCATTAAGTTAGTGTAGATGCGGGTTCGCATCTTCTGACAATTCTCGTGTAGCTGACGAGTGGCGAAGATCATGTCGGTTGTTCCGCAGTGTCATCGGAAGCCACATTGGCTTTCCGGGAGCAGAACCTGCTCTAGGTGACCGTTCAAACGATTGAAAAGGATACAGGCGAAGATCCTCGCGGCGAATTTGAGCAGCTGAGATTACCCAGTGGTTGTCGCAGAGTTGGCGTTTCCCATTCTTCTTGTTGAGATGGACGATTAAGCGTCTTTGAAATCTTTAGGAACTTGTATACGGCGCCACATCGCCTGGAAGAGCGTTGTGAGCTGGTTCATCAGTTTGGGGCCGCCATGCATGTAGAACGTAGCAGGGATTGCGTCTGCTCAGGGTGATTTCCAACTGGAGAGTTGTTGCGAGGCCATGATGTTTTCTTGGAGAGAAAGCAGGAGCTCGATGTTGGCGTTGGTTTCCTTTTTCAGGCAGTCGGTCGATGGCGGCTTCGGAGATGGTGAAGGGACTGGTTAAGAACGCTTTGGAAATGTTCCGCCCATCGTGTCTGGATGTGTGTCTTTTCAGTGAACAGCGTCCTGGCGTCGGCACTGAGAAGCGGGGCGCCGCCTTTGACGGGAGGTCTATAGACAGCCTTGGTGGTGGCGAAGAAGTTCTTCCATTCGTTGCGGTCTGCATACCCTTGGATCTCCTCGGCCTTGTGGGCCATCCAGGCGTCCTGCATCTCCCGACGATGGTGAGTTGGGTAGAAGGCTGTTTTGTTTGCAGTGATAGGGCGGTCGACGAAGTCTTTGTTCAGCCGGTTCTCCTCGGCGAGCAGAGCGTTCATTGCTGCGTCTTTGTCATCGAACCAGTCCTCGTGTTGACGAAGTGTGCTGTCGAGGACATCCAGAGCAGTGGATTAAACCATGTCCCTCTCTTGGCACCAGCGGTTCTCAATGGAGGCGTCCTCATCGGCGACTGGAAGTTTGGCTATCCTGTTGGCTAGTTCGTTGCTGAAATGGAGATGGTAAGCAGGCACATTCAAAAAAACAGTATTCACCTTACGTGGTGGTCACTTACTTTAGGGTCTCCCGTGTGGTTTCAGACGAAGCGTCACCTTGGAGATGACGAGGCGGTGATCCGTCAATCCGTCGGCACCGGGTGATCGCCTTTGTCACCAGCACGTCCTGTTGGTCGTGCCCCCGGACGAGGGCATAATCCAGCAGGTGCCAGCGTCTCGACCGCGGGTGCCCCAAGTCCACTTTCTGCCACATCGAGATGCAGAAGAAGGTGTTGGTCAGGATCAGGCGGTGCGCTGCGCAGGTGCGTAGGAGAATGAGACAATTGTCATTTAAGCCGGCGAGACCATGGGAACCGAGCACTCCTCTCCACGTGGCATTGTCTGTCCCAAAGCGGTCGTTAAACTTACCGAGGACAATTAACTTATCCGCCTTCGGCACAGTCGCCCGGAGAGCGTGTAGATCCTCATAGAATTTTGTTCGTTGCCTCACCGGAGCTCGTCATTGGGAGTCGTAAGCGCTTATGATGGTGGTGAACTTATCTCCCCGGAGAGGCAGGTGGAGGCTGATCAGGCGATCATTGACATCCTGCGGCAGACAGGGCAGTCGTCCCACGATGTCGTTCCGGATGGCACAGACGACACCAGCGTCGCATCGCTCTGCCTTTGGGCACCGCTCCAGAAGAAGGTGTGGCCGGTACCCACCTCCTCCAGCTGACTCTGTTCAGATAATCGGGTCTCGCTGAGAGCAGCGATGTCCACCTTGTATCGGGCCAGTTCCCGAGCGACTAACGCCGTTTTCCGTTTCGGTTAATTGCTCCTCGGATTGTCTAAAAGGCGATGGACATTCCAGGCTGTCAGTGTGGGCGGACGCACCCGAGCAGCCCGGAGAGTATGGCGCGGGGATGGGGACGGGGGGTATTGTTGTTTGTTTGAGTTTTATGACCGCGTATTTTGCGATCTGCGAGCCGCGGGTGGTGGGTGCGATGACCACGCATTGCCAATTGCCTGCATATTTTTTTGCAGACTATACATTGTATGTGAGTGTTTACGGTAATTATAAATCACGACGACCGAAATACGAATGAGTTGTCCGAGATGCTTTGTCAATTGTCCTTTTTTATTACCTTGATTCGTTACACCAACAACTAATTATCGGGCATAATATATTGTTAGGTTATTTAGTAATTGTACACGAGAATAGGGACCCCCGTAACACAGCCAGACTTGCCTTAAATTCCAGGGGGATAAGAATTATGAGTAGTGTTAGGACTAAGCTCACAAAGGTTGGCGTTATGGTTCGGTTAAAGGTGAGGACATGGGTCTAGGACTCACTGGAATTTAGTGCAAGCCATATGTAATACGGGAGGTGGAGAGAGGAGGGGAGGAGAGATCAGTACCCCACATCCCACCTATTTTTGACAAAGATGTGTGCATTTTGGGCAGAAATCAGCCCTTTTTAGGTACAGGCAATTTTTTATGTTAACAGCTATTACCCGTGCTTTTCAACTAAGCAACACTAAACTTATCTACAAATAGTGCACTATTTATGTGCTCAATTTGTGGCACGCTTAAAATTTCGAATACCGAAATCGTTTGCAAAATAATTATGAAAAAGGAGGGTTGCGCCTGCGATAGAAAAGTGTCAAGGAACTTCAGTAGCAGCAACGTGTCTTAGTCTGGTCTTTGACTTTACGCTGGAAAGAAGAAGAGGAATGCGAGTCTCATTGAACATTTTTTCTCTTCAGAATTAAAATATTTTTTTTGACCCTCATCGTGAACGGGGAATTTATTTGGCAATAAGGTTTCCTGCTAAGGTGAGGCCATAAATATGACCCAAACAGCCAGTTTCAGAAAAGAGAACGGTCAAAACCTAGTCACATAAGCAGCGATCTTCGAAAATTAGTCTCCTGACAGTTTGGAAAACACAAACTACAGAATTGATCTTTTTGGACAATCGACTTAGGACACGAACTATCGCAAAGTATTTGCTGACATTTCATGGACGCCCTGAAAAGCATCGAACGCCGCCACTGCCGAAAGGCAAAATGCCTATCTCGCGTAGAAAAGTTTGCATGCGCCGCTGATTTTCCAACTTCCTTCTCATCGACTGGCCTCTCGAAGTATGACCGCGAAAAAAAACGGTTGTGCCACAGACGTCACCATCAGGAGATCAAAGGATATCATCTTCGCCAGTGTTAACCGTACCATGCATATTTATTTGCGAAACGACTGCATCGGTTAGAAGTGCAATTACTTTGAGAACTTAGCTAAAGGTGCAGCAATTGAAAGGCTGTCACACAGTATATTGTACTAATGCCTGGAGGATCATCTAAAATAGTTTTTCAAACGTTGATGTGATTATGCCGTCATATTTGTTATTTGCATGGTATTATATGCTGCAATTTATCAGTTAAATCACTCATTTTACAGGACTTTTGGGATTTTGGACAGTTTCTCCTTTAAAACAAAGATTATTGTTGCTTGTTTTTGTTGTCGCTTTTATATCTGTCGACGGATTTCAGTAAGAGTTCGAAAGCTCAGACGAATAAAGCCATGATTCTGGCGAGTGAACAACCTTCTTCTTCTTCTTCTTCTTCTTCTTCTTCTTCTTCTTCTTCTTCTTCTTCTTCTTCTTCTTCTTCTTCTTCTTCTTCTTCTTCTTCTTCTTCTTCTTCTTCTTCTTCTTCTTCTTCTTCTTCACTTATACAAACACCTGGAATGCGAACATTTGCCCCAATTCGTAAAAGATAAATATTTCAATTCGATGCCACAGTTGCACTCTCATTTAACGGAAAGTCGTTCATTTCGGATTGGGTGCCTTTGCAGAGACATCCAACCTGTTTGCGGGTTACGGGGGAAGTTAAACACAATGAAGTTATACGCCATGCAGGAGCTTTGTTAAGTTCAGTGCGTACCACCACAGCAACAACTTCCAATCTCATACACAGTTGACCCAACCCACAGAACTCACTGGTTATTGAGAGAGATGGCGAGAGAGAGAGAGAGAGAGACGTAGACGCACATTTAAAAAATCATGACGGACCAACAGTCGTGACTTCGAGGTTTTACAGTTTGGGTCCTCTTCCGGAACGAGGCACAGGCTATAATGAAGTCGTTATGACGCTCACGTTTGTGTGAGATCCAAGAAACCCCCACAACACCCAATCAATAAGTGCAATGATCTCCCACCTTCATAATCTGAGTTGCGATTTTTCCTTGGCAAAGTAAGTAGCCATACGGAGAGGATGCGGGCGAGCAGCAGGTTTAATTACAGCGAGTCAAATGGTCCAGTAATCATCATGCCAATAATGGGCAACGGTCATGAAATCACAGCTATTAAGGACTTGGGTACGGACCGACAAGCCATTATCGCATCACCTACGAAACCCCAGCACCGAACGTGACTTTTGCTAATTATTTTAGGCATATCGTCATTAGACCACTGCGTCCTAAACATACTGCACTCCCTGTGCATATATTACGTTTTTTCTGCGACTGTCCCTGATGATGGGTTCGAGCAAGAATCCAAAACGCCGGGCAAATAAACTCCTTGTTTCAGCGATCTCATCATCCTCCCCATCATCACAACCACCACCAC
>WEDG01003140.1:0-40141 GCA_017591395.1 Schistocephalus solidus
GGGTTCATGATAGCAGATCGATGTGTGGTGCCGAGAATGGTAATGCCTATGGGTCTGACCATTGTCTCATCCGAACACGCTTGAAGGTGCACCTAGTATCCGCACCCAAACTTTCTTGTGCTAGACGCCTCGATGTCATCAAAATCCGGCAACCAGGCACTTCCAAGGCCCTGGACAGATAAATCCGGTCTTGTTTTACTACCCGAGCAGACAGAGGTGGCAGTAGTGATTGGTCGGCACTGAAGGCATTATGGGGCACTATGGGGCAGCTGAGAAAATCCTTGGGTTTCCTCAGCGACGCCGCAGTGATTGGATCAGCGGAATAACCCTACATTTTTCTGCCTAGACGGCTCGAGCCAGGTCCCGCAACGATGCTTCCTTCCACCTACTCCGAAAGATGGCGGCAAAATCGTCTAGGGAAGACGGGAATAAATATTAGGCTGAAATAGCGACCTCGATGGAGCAGGCCTCAAATGTAGGTAACACTTGAAGACTACCTAATTATCCACCAAGTTAGTGGTAGGCCCTCTACATTGAGTGACACTGTGCGTGACGTGAATGGCAGCTTTATCGCTGAAAACCCGGCCAAGGTCGAGCGCTGGCGTGAGCACTTCTAGAACCTTCTCAATTTCGATACCGAGCCCAGGACTCCCTTACCACGTGCAACGGAGTCTCCTCCTTCTGGTGCCTATGCAGTGTCATGCGACCCCCTTCTGAAGGAGAAGTCACTGATGCCATACGAAGGTTGCGCAACAACAAGGCACCTGGGGAGGATGGTATACCCTCTGAAATCCACAAGTCTTGTATCGACACACTGACACCCTGGCTCCATGAAGTGATTGTACAAGCGTGGAGATGAGGTTGTTTCTGATGACTGGGGCTCAGGCATCCTTGTGCCTGTCTACAAGAAGGGGGAGAAACCGAGGTGCAAAAACTACCGTGGCATAAGTCTTATCGACGATGCTGCTAAAATATTCGCTATTGTCCTTCTCAGGCGATTTCAGGCTGTGCACGACTCTAGGACGAGGCCCAACCAAGCCGGATTCCGTGCTGGGCGTGGATGTGTGGACCAAATATTCACACTAAGGCGTATCCTTGAATCCCGCCATAGTTACCAGCAACTGACAGCCATATGATTTTTCAACTTCGCCTCCGCAGTCGATTCCGTCCATCGTAAATCCTTATGGCGGATAATGACACTAGATGGCCTACTATCTAAAATCATCTCCACGTTCAAGGCCTATTACAGCTAAACGACTGTACGATTTTGATCCATAGCAATCTTTCAAAAGGATTATATACCCAGTCTGGCGTTCGACAAGGTTGTGTTTTTCGCCCATCCTGTTCAACTACAATATCGACTGGATTCTTGGGAAGGCCCTGCACGAAGAGGATAGTGTTGAACTTGCACCCGGACGCCGGCTGGCTGACCTCAACTACGCAGATGATATAGCCTTACTAGCAACAAACGCTGGTGATCTACAGTCTATTGTGTCGCGGGTGAATGGAGTCGCTAAATCGGTCGGCTTGTCCATAAACGCAGCGAAGACCAAAGCTTTTTAAAGCTGCATCCCAGTCCACGAAAAAAGCACCTCTCAAGGTTGGTGGCTGTAAATTTGAAGAGGTGGACAATTTCGAATACCTTGGAGCGAGGTTGCTGCCGAATTGACAGAGTAAGGATTACATTGTCTCCCGAATCGATACTGCTCGTCGGGTTGTCTCAAGCATTAAAAGTCCCTGTGGACCTAACGCGACATTTCTATCGACACAAAGATTCGCATATACCATGCGTCTGTCCGGTCTGTCTTTCTCTATGGTTGTGAATGCTGGGCTACACATACAGAAAATTAGCAAAAACTGGAGGCATTTGATCACCACTGTTTGAGGACCATTCTCCGAGTGCAGTACACAGACTTCGTCTCAAATGAGACAGTCCGCAATCGCTGCGCAAACATTGCTAGGATATCCCAAACCATCCAAGGACGAAATCTGAGGTGGTTTGGACACGTTCTTGTCACCCACCTTATGAGCTCAGTGTTACTGCCTTGAGCTGACTCCACTACCCAATTGGAGACGTCGAAGAGGGGGTCAGCTCAAAACCTGGCTCGGTACAGTTCGTCAGGACATGGAAGTTGTTCTGGACCTTCGGGATTTGGCGTCCGTCGTTAGCGAAGTGAATGGATTGAACTGTCCAGGTCTGCTACCGTGAATCGTCATGCGTGGAGGAGCACAATTCGTGACATAATCGAGACCGGCTAGATCAGGCATGATCGCAGCCGTAACATGTACAAGTATGTACATGTCCCATATAGAGTTAGGGGAAATTAACTCATGTCCGTTGGATAACTGGTGTGGAATGCTGTGATGTGGGCAACTGCAAGGGCAGCACTAAGGGATGCTGACATTGAGCGGGAGACAACAATATGATATGCAGTGACGATCACTGCGGGTGGAATGGGGCACCGGCATCTTCACCAAATTCGACCACTCTGACCCCATCCTGGTCTTTCGACAAAAGTGAGCCTTAAATCCACTTAAAAAACCTGTTCAGTCTCTTGGTGCGTTCCAAGTCTGTTAGAATTCATTGACAAAACAAAATTTGCTCGAAACACGAGTTATGCAAAATTTTCACACAACGAGAAAATTCCGAAGATGCAGAAAGTAATTTAACGAGTACGGTTACCGTGACAACGTCGGAGATGGTAACTGTGAGGTGGTATCGAAGTCGAAATAGTCGCAGTTAGAGAGCAGATAATCCCGTTGTGCTCAGTCAGGGCTTAGTCCAGTGCCAAATTTGCCATCTATCCCGATTCTTACATAAATTTCAAGATTTTGCCCAGGATAAAGTTTTTAACCTTAGATTTCTAATACGGCGGGTGGTGGAATTTAATCATCGGACCTTGGTACCCGGATAAATTCTTGTTCTTATTGACCTGACTGAAAGTCAACCTTCACTTGTGTCTATGAGGTCGGTGTCAGGCTGTATCTTCGGGTCTCGGTTTTTGGCGACCATGATCACGTTCGCAGACATTCCGACTATTCGACAGTCGCTACTAGGTATTGCCTTTTTCATTAACCTTCCTGATAATTTATATGCTCGACGTTGGTGAATGACGTCAGCGACGGGGTCATGTAACCTTCGTTTCTATTTTTATGAACCTGCTTGCGTGTAGCGTAGCTACCCTACCTAGGTAATTACTGCCAGATTACGTAAGACGTGTGACCAATGAAGTGTCGATAGCTGTAATGGCAAAAAATAACTATTTTTGATAGAGCTTCGACGTACATATTTCAAGGCGATATCGCAAACAGCGAAATTTTATCATTTAAGTTACCCTAGTAGCAACGGTACCGTTGCTACTAGGATAACTTAAATGTTTTGTGTCACAGTGACTCCAAAGTCGCTTTCGCACTCACGCATCCCTCAGAGTGTTTCATTTCCTCTTAATCAGCACTCGGCTCTGTAGCGATGCCTACACGTAAACACCGATTGCGCGCTGTGTCCTACGGCGAGAAGCAGGAGGCGTGTCGGTTTTCCATGGTCAACAATGTTTAATCGTCGCACGCTTTTCTCGGTAAGAATTGTGGACTTGCGAGATCGAGAATGCTGCTAATTGCCTTGAAATGTAACCGTGCATAGTTTCTTGCTTGTGGCTTACTTCAACCGGAAGAGCCGTCTCAGATAACCTCAACTCTGAACCATCCTTGTACTGACAAAGGTTGTCATTAGTGTCATAATTTCCATCATCCTCCAGACAAGTTTACACGAATTTCCTATCAGAAGCTGGCATTTCGATACTTTTTTACTGTTGACTGGATTGTTTTTAAATTATGTACGCGTTTTTCTTGAGGACTACCGAAGGAGGTCATGTAGCATATGCAGGGATAGTAGTTATATTTTAAGAAGTCGTTTTAGCAAGCGTAACATTAAATCAGGCAAACTGGCCCAGATTCACCATTTTTGCTATTCATTGGACCTGGATATGTGGCTGCGATGGTGAAATGTCCAATATCAGTCCACAATCCAACAAGGAATTTCGGGGCTGGGGATGAGAGTCAATTGTGTTTCTAAATTCACTCTCTCTATTAACTGCCAACATATCATTCTCTTGGGGAATTTTCAGATGCAACGTTTGCGAAGAGACTGTGAAGCTATTGAATTTACAGTGCGATGAAAATTGACGAGAGTGCGAAGGACAGCCATAAGCGGTACTAAATTGGTACTGGTTACGGCTGCGATCATGCCTGATCTATCCGGTCGCGATTATGTCACGAATTGTGCTCTCATCGCACGACGATTCGTGGCAGCAGACTTGGACAGTTCAATCCATTCACTTCGCCAACGACGGACGCCAAATCCCGAAGGTCCAATAGCAACTCTCATGTCCTGACGAACTGAACCGAGCCAGGTTTTGAGCTGACCCCCTCTTCGACGTCTCCAATAGGGTAGTGGAGTCAGCTCAAGGCATTAACACTGAGCTCATAAGGTGAGTGACGAAGAACGTGTCCGAACCACCTCAGATGTCGGTTAGCTGTCGGTTGCTGGTAACTATGGCGGGATTCAAGGATACGCCTTAGTGTGAATATTTGGTCCACACATCCACGCCCAGCACGGAATCCGGCTTGGTTGGGCCTCGTCCTAGAGTCGTGCACAGCCTGGAATCGCCTGAGAAAGACAATAGCGAATATTTTAGCAGCATCGTCGATAAGACTTATGCCACGGTAGTTTTTGTACCTCGGTTTCTCTCCCTTCTTGTAGACAGGCACAAGGATACCTGAGCCCCAGTCATCAGAAACAACCTCATCTCCACGCTTGTACAATCAATTCATGGAGCCAGGGTGCCAGTGTGTCGATACAAGACTTGTGGATTTCAGAGGGTATACCGTCCTCCCCAGGTGCCTTGTTGTTGCGCAACCTTCGTATGGCATCAGTGACTTCTCCTTCAGAAGGGGGGTCGCATGACACTGCATAGGCACCAGAAGGAGGAGACTCCGTTGCACGTGGTAAGGGAGTCCTGGGCTCGGTATCGAAATTGAGGTTCTAGAAGTGCTCACGCCAGCGCTCGACCTTGGCCGGGTTTTCAGCGATAAAGCTGCCATTCACGTCACGCACAGTGTCACTCAATGTAGAGGGCCTACCACTAACTTGGTGGATAATTAGGTAGTCTTCAAGTGTTACCTACATTTGAGGCCTGCTCCATCGAGGTCGCTATTTCAGCCTAATATTTATTCCGTCTTCCCTAGACGATTTTGCCGCCATCTTTCGGAGTAGGTGGAAGGAAGCATCGTTGCGGGACCTGGCTCGAGCCGTCTAGGCAGAAAATTGTAGGGTTATTCCGCTGATCCAATCACTGCGGCGTCACTGAGAAAACCCAAGGATTTTCTCAGCTGCCCCATAATGCCTTCAGTGCCGACCAATCACTACTGCCACCTCTGTCTGCTCGGGTAGTAAAACAAGACCGGATTTATCTGTCCAGGGCCTTGGAAGTGCCTGGTTGCCGGATTTTGACGACATCGAGGCGTCTAGCACAAGAAAGTTTGGGTGCGGATACTAGGTGCACTTTCAAGCGTGTTCGGATGAAACCATGGTCAGACCCATAGGCATTACCAATCTCGGCACCACACATCGATCTGCTATCATGAACCCAGCTGCGGAAGCCTGAACGGACCAGGATGTAGTCGATCTGACTGGCCGTTTGACCGTCGTTTGAATACGAAGTCAGCAGGTGTTTGTTGTGGTGCTAGATGCCCATGTTCGTGACAAACAGTCGGTTCTGGTCAGCAAAGTTTTTCAGTCTCTCACCATTTTCACATCGAGAACCAAGCCCAAAACGGTCAATAATATGACTGTTCGTGGAGTCACCATGTCCAGACCGGCCACTACAGGCCCCAGCAACAGTTAACAGATCACGGCGCGGGAGTCTTTCAAATAACGCCTGCAGTAGCGAGTAAAACGTCTCTTTGTCGCGCTTTTCGGCAGTGGAAGTTGGTTCGTACACGGAGACGATAGAGATGATTTTGAAGTGACGTTTTCAGTCGCACATAGGTCATCCGTTCGTTAACTGGTTCCCAAGCAAGCAGTGCACAGTTCGTTTTTTTTGCGAGAGGGCACTCACCACACCATGTCTACCAGATAAGTCACGAGGACCACTGTGGTACAGGGTGAAGTGTTAGTTAGCTCCCGGGATCTTTATTTCCAGAGAGCCTGTGTTAGGTATTCAGACTTGTGACAGGCAGCACACATCTACATTGTGTTGATAAAGGCTGCGCGCCATCAACTTTGGGTACCAGGGTCCAGGAACGTTCGCAAATTCCAGCATCCAATACCAAGGATCCGATTCCGATTGAGTAGTCCAGCTCGCATACTATTCGGTCGCATCACTGGACTACGGTTGCGGAGCGCGTCGGTTCCCGCGGACGCCGTAGTACTATACTCTGACATATTTTTCATGAGGTGTCTTGGGGATTGCGAGTGCCGGGTCCCCAATAGCCGCTTGGATTGTTTTTTTTCGAGGTTTTCTCCTCTAGCGCTTTGGCTTAAAAGCCAACCCACAAGGCAGTGAGGGCGATCGAACTTATTTAATGGTGGTTCACAACGCCATATCACAGTGCCGTCATTGGGCTGTGCGGCCTTTTTTAAGTCATTTGGCATGCCAGACCTCAGCCCGTCGCACCCTGGTAGCACTTTCGCTGCTGGTCCGTGACTGCTTATTCGTTGGACCCGAGAGTGTGCTTATTTTGCAGCTAACCTTCACTGAAGGCCGTTCCACTATCCGCCACCTGTGGACGCGCCGGGTAACCAGTAGCTAGGCGGATGGGTAACCCATCTTCCCGCCACAGGCGGGTGCACTGAGCAGTCAGTCTGGAGGCTGAATTAATTGCCCAGGACAAACCACAGCACCATCGAACGAGTCACTGGTGGCAATTAGCAGTCCTCAACGCCCATTAAGTCCAATAAGAACGAAGTCAGCGTTTACTGGGAAATGTGCGTACTTGCACATCGTTAGCGGCAATGGACAGCTGTGGATGATTGTATCCACTCTAAACTTAAAAACCTTAGCGTGCGATGGTATAATAGGGTAGTCAAAGTAGTTTTGAACGTTCTGTTACCCTATCAATACTACCCCTACGTCCCCAAGCACGATGTTCTTAATGAAAACTAACGTACAGATATATTCGGGGCTTCCGGCTGATGAGTAGCCTGTTTCTCCGAATAACCGATAAGCTGCGTAATACGCATTGGTTGACGATAATGCTGTTTATTTTGTTGTTTGGAGTCAAATCCAATTGACCGCGCATCTGGCGCCGCTCGTATTATAGTTTCTCTGATCTAAACGCTACCTGCTGCAATAGCAGCGCCAGTTTACTAAACATATGCTACAGTATTCCAAGGTAACTGTCGAAAGGAAGGGAAGAGAAAATGTCTACTGGACGATGTCGTTGAACGTCCTTCGATGGGCAAGCAACGTTGTGCGTATCGTACACCATTTTGGCTTTGCCATATAAGCATAAGGGGTGCCTATCGCATTTTCGTTAAGTTTTCATAAAATGTGATTGCTCTGACATTTTTGGTTGCTTCAATAGGTTCTTTCGGATAAGTTATTAAACACACCAAAAAATCAAACAATAGCTAGAAATAAGGGCGAATAAAGAACAAAGATGTCACGCAGAAAGCATATGAGCACCCCGCCATGCAGGGCAGGAACTGGCGTCCAGCTCTATTACAAATGGGTTCACAAACCGGATTTGTCGGTAAGTCAACTGCGGATTCACCGGAACTGGACTGCCGGCCTGATATTAGCAATTCAATGGCGTGTCGACACATACGAAGTCTCCTATTGATCTCGCTCAACCAACTCAACTGTTTGTACTTGATTACGTTTTACTGCCGGATTTTTATAAAATAACTTGCTTTATTCCCTAGTTCTGGACCCAGTAGGAATGGAAAGTGGCTACGGAAGACGCATAGCAACTTGCGAAAAATCAAACTAGTGAATGTATATCAAGAAGTATTATGTAAGAGAAGCTTGGCATGGCGCAGAAATATAAAAATTCAGATAATATGATTTTCTTATTGCCGTGCTGATTAATCAGCAATGTGCAACGAGTTGCGACTCAACGACTGTGAACCGATGTATTCAATAGATATCTCTATGTGGTTTTATGTCTATTAGATCTGATTGCAAATCATCCCTTCACGGATGGCATACATGTCCAAAAAGGCAAAAAAGATGTCCGCCGAATGATGACTGCAGCACGTTGTCGTTTACCCAACCCCTCATAGCCGACGTATTTCGAATCAGATCAGATCATTTGTACGGAATAAACTGGTTTAGGCTGTTATTACCGACATGCGGTTATCCTCCTCGTAATTGTACTTGATACGATCGGTGCAATAACATGAATTTTTTTCTTTGGTACCCATTCTCCTTCAGGGAATACTTCTTTTTCGACCCGTAAAAGACAGGAAACAGGGTAGACGCTTTTCATAGTCACCAGTTGATTGATTGAACATGTATGTCGTTCTCCGGCCATAAAAGTATCCTGATGCTTGCATTTTCGCCTTCGAAGAACAACCATTTTTTATGGCACTCCCGATCCGCACCGTTCTGTTTGTTCTGGAGGAAAATAATCCTGTGTACGTGTTTTGGGCTTTTAGGTGGTTCGGCCTCCCAAGACAAACCGGACTTGCTACAAAGGCTCAGTCTCATTCAAAAGGACATAACCAAACTGCAGGTTGATGCAATCGTGAATGCGGCAAATGAAAGTTTGCTCGGAGGTGGCGGTGTTGATGGCTGCATTCATCGGGCTGCTGGTCCAGAACTAGTGGCCGAGTGCAGAACTTTACACGGATGCGCTCCCGGGTCGTCAGTAATCACAAAGGGTTACAAACTACCGGCGTCTCGTAAGTAATCACTTTAAATTTCTTAACAGTCGGTTATCATTTTATGTTTGCTGTTCTTGCGGCCGAGGGATACTCGGCGTTCTCACATACGAAGCATACTCTAGTTTTCTCTGGATTGTTGGGTTCTACCCAATGAACAGTCACGGATCACCCACCAGTAGTGCAGCTAGGGACCCCCATCCACAGTTTTAATGATTATCTGGTCTGGGGAAAGTGAACCAGCGAACAAGGCTTCAACTGGAACCGCTACCATAAGGCATAAAGCCGTCACTCAGAGGCTCCGGCAATCTATGTAAACCACCTCCCTCTTCCGTTTCTTCTGAACGCGTCTCAACTGATGTCATGCGACAATCAGTGGCGCATCTGATTCTTCCCTCAAAGAAGGGGTTGGTCAGCGGCTTGTTCGGTGGATGGAATTTCGCTGACCCTCTTACCTAAAACGTTATAGATGAAAAAAACCTGCTCTTCAAAGGCATGACCAGTTTTGATTAATTTGCTGCTGCCAGCTAGCCAGGCCTGGTTATTTTGAATTTTCGTATTAATTCAGTATTTCTCCAACTTGCTTTTCGCTTCCTCACTGTTCGCTGTGATTCTGGTGAAAGCTTCAAGAAAAAAAACAGAACAAGTGTGGCTAGCTTGACGAACCAGCACTTTTATGTAAAAGTGTGTATTCACCGCCCATCTCCGGTCTTCTTCACTCTGTCTTGACACCGGGCCCAGTGGGGAGGGAGAACAGAGTGAGATAGATGCAGTGCAATTCTACTCTCGCTGAAATCCAGCGCAAGTCATCGTCCCCGTACCACCCTTCTGTGGTGCATACGGTGGCCATCGTCGGATTACGACGGTCGAACTTTCGTGTACTCACCACAACGCAATACAAAAGGGTAGTAAAGTTCAAGAACCCCAAGAATACCATTTATGCATTCGTTTTTTGTGAACATTAGGGGGGGAAATGTTTGCGCGTTGCCCAACCGGTTTCCAAACGCCTTAATAACAACATTAAGGCAAAAAAGAACCTTCGTTTTTCAAATTTTAAGGGCCTCATAGTGGTTTTATTTTGCTCTTTTTAGACGTCATTCACACAGTTGGTCCCCGCAACAAGGACCCCAATGTTCTCAAAAGCTGCTATGAGACATCCCTCGCCTTGTGCTCCGAAAATGGCCTCAAGACAGTTGCCTTCCCTTGCATCGCCACTGGAATATTTGGTAAGAAATTATATACTGGCTTTTAGGTATCCATAGCTTTTACTTTCACTGCTTCATAGATTTGGATTTTTTTTTCAGGAGTCTTCAGACTCCGTAATTCGTGGCTTTTTCACCAAACATGTGGGCTACAATCACGTTTAATCACGTTTACAATCACGTTTTACTCACTCATTTAGAGAAAGTTGACCGCATAAATGATAGGCTGAAGAGTGTTTTTTTTTACCAGACGTGTAACAACAATGAGATGTTTATAATTGTTCTCATTTTTTAGGTTTTCCAAACAGGGCGGCCGCAGACATCGCCATCCAGACTTCTTGTTCATACCTGGAATCTCATCCTGAGGTGGGTCATCCTGCACACCCCTCTTCTTTGCCTTCCTGCCCCCCCTCCATCACCCCCCGCCCACCAGTGTCATCCCCCGACCATTTGCCGAGAGAACATGTGTTCACCTGACCCACTTGTAAAAAACTTGGTGGCCTCAGTGAGATTCAAACCCCCACCATGTTAGCTGGAGAATGAGAGAGCGAGAGAGAGAGAGAGAGAGAAATACGCTTGGTTTGGAAAGTATTCCAAAATTTTCAGCAAAAATGTCCTCCATTCACTTTGGGTAAAATTGGGTACGCATAACAGTCCGTTCTTCTTGACTCTGTCATGATACCGGGTTCAGGTGGGGGCGGAGGAGAGAGTGCGATATCGATAAGTGCCGTGTGTTAGAAGGTTGCCAACTGACAATTACACTCAGACCTCACAATCAGTCCAATGTGTGTTGTGTGGAGGGGCTGACTGGTGGTCTGTGAGTCAGGCTGCGATGGCTCCTTCTCAACGTGACCTCTGGCTATCTCACACTGTGAGATAAGAGCCGATCAATCCCCTGTTGTGTGAAATCCTGGTGCTGTGTTTGGGGGGCCAGGTCGTGTACGTAGTACACGTAGGCGAGGTCACCAGCAGCTGCGCCCAATTCCGCCTCAGACAAACTGATCGGCTCGGACAGTGGTCTGATTGTGGTGGTGGGGGAAAGAGTGAGGTCGAGAGCTCAGCGCATTTTCCTCAGTATAAACAATCTGACGCGCTTGAAACTATCACGGTGCGCTAAAAGCCGTGGCTTGGAAGGTGGCCAACTGATGGAATAACTCGAGCCGCGTGGTCAGCCCAATGTGTGTTTTGTGTGAAGTGGCTGACTGGCGGACTGAGAGTCAGGCTGCAATGGCTCCTTTTTAATGTGGCCTTTATGGCACTCCCACTCCGTGAGATCCGAGCCAGGGGTTGTGGTACACCCAGGGGCGGCTCCGGACGCGCAGCCTCCTGCGCCCTCTCCCATCTCCGGTCTTCTTGACTCTGTCTTGACACCGGGCTCAGGTGGGGAGGAGGAGAGTGCGGTAGCTGCAGCGCAAGGCTACTATCACTTAAAACTAATTCACGTGCAAGTCATCGTCCCTGCACCACCTGGTGTGGAGCATACGGTGGACCTCGTCGAAATCGACGGTCGACTGCTCTCAACTGGACAACCAGGTTGCCCTCCTCGAAGGCGCTAAGGAGACTGCTGTCTCGGTTAGAACCCTCTTCCTGACTGCCAGTCAACTGCATGGGCGTCAAAAACCCGATCCAGTATATGAGGATCTCCGGTTGTCGGGTGATGCGGTACAAAATTCGGCGGCCAAGTTAGTGACTCTGGCCAATTCCATTGACAGCGAGTCCACCCGTGGTACAAAAGCCCTCATTGCCGCTACAAAATTCTGCCATCAGATGGCCGATCATGTCTCCACCATGGGTGCCGAACTCTCCGCCAGCCAGGTGGAAATGAACAGTGCCGTGAACCAATGTGGCAGCGCCTCCACTCTCCTCTCCACCACCAGTCTCGTCTCGCGATATATGGCGCCTGAGGAGTTGTCGCGCGCGGTCGCAGGTCCCATGCAGTTGGTGGTTTCGAAGGCAGTGCTAGCAAGTTCCTCGCGCAAACAGGACGACGGCCTGACCGCAGCCAACAAAGCTCGACACGCCCTCATTGACCTGGTACAGGCCTGCAAGGTAGGTCCCCATTCCTGTCTCTGCACTTAGTAGTCACATAAAGCACCGCTTAGCTCCAGAGTCAGTAAGGGCTGTGTTTACTGGCAGTGAACTATATCTTCATCAATCCTATATGTATGGTACTGGTGCGCTGTCTCCAAAAACATGATCCGAATTGTGCCTTTTCCTGTATTAGAATAGTATCGCGCGAGTCAATCTGAACTCGGTTTCGCCAGCCACTGTTTCGACGATTAAACTGCTTCCGGTTTTTTGAGAGTATTAACAAACACTCGTATCCTAGTACGCTTGATCTTGCAGAGAACATCTGCATTGTAAGCCCCTGCAAAACTGTATAACTGGGATTCAGCTTCGGTTTTCCTTGTTCTCGAATTTTGAAAGCTCCAAGTGCTTGTCTTTTTGTGTAAAAAATGCAGGCAATTAGGAAGGTGCCAGTGACCTGCTACAGTAAATTTATCGAGTTTCCTTATTTCCCCCCTTTGGCCAAGTATCCTCGCTGTATCTGGGTATTGATAACACATTCTGCATGCACACTGGCAGCTGATCTATGGCTTGGCTGTACGATATAGATAACTCACCTCGTGGAACTGGTACCCCTGGTAGCAAGTAATATCTACTATATGTCCAGTAGATATCTATTAATCGATATATGTATATCGTTGGTATATATATTTTTGCTGCAAAATATATAGCTAGTGGATATCGATTAATCGAGATATTAGGCAACCAGCAAAAATGCTACCCAAGCCTTCAGCTCGAATTCTTTCCTTAACGTACTACGCCTATACTATCTCGTACCTGTATTATTAAGTTTTAGGCTTTGTGAAGACGTTAATTACAGAAAAATGTATTAAAAATTCAAATGCAAATGTACAAAGGTTGGCCGACTCTTGTCCCTCCGTCCTCATTGTGTTGAAGGCTGTAGGTTAGTCGATGATAGTCGTGCATTGTTGCCTGCAAGGCAACAGTACGTTAAAAAACTGGAAATAGACTTACTAGTTGCTGGCTGTTGAAGTTGTTTTTTTAGCTGCTGCTGGCAATGGCTATCAAGCGACCTTTTAAATTGCCTGGCGATTGCAGACTACAGGTCGGATAACTTATAATTGCCGCTGGCATTCCAAGCAGCAAACACCTCTATGTAGTGACAGTTAGGCAGGTATTGATTGACTTATCCAGAACGACCTCATATATTTTTGACTTTGACGGACTATCTTTATTCTCACGTCCTTTGAAGTTGACGTACAGTCTCATTTCATCGTCGAATATAGTTAAAAATATTCGCTTAACGAAATCATCAATAATTTGCCCGCCGAGGCAGGTGCGGTAGGAGGTCTAATACAAGAGTTATTGAATAAATGGATAGCTTACCAGCTGATTACGAAAGTCTTGATTTAACAGCTGGTTATTCAGCTGGTGAAATTCAGTTGCTGAAAGCAACTGCTGCGGCAGAGGATTTTTGGGCAGCTGGGGAGCTGCCGGGCCCAGCGTTCTTTGTTGGGCCTCTACGACTTAATCCAGTCTAGCCGAGAGGTCAGCTATATACTGAAACATCAGTAAGATTACCCGATGTAGATTGGGTGTAACGTTAGTCTTCGTTGGTTCCACTTCTTCCACTGAAGAAAATAAACGAAAAGCGATGTTCGGGTAGATTTACGGGCGCAATGTTGTTTTGCGAGGCCCATTCGCGTAACTTCTGAACCGTTAACTGATCCGATTCAGAGGTAGCGGCCCTATGAGTTTTTGCTTCCTCCGGGCACTGATGGAATATTCCATCGAATTGTCGGGATTTCCAGGACATACAGGTCCTGAAATCTATTATAAGTTGCAGCTAACAAGGCTACTTTGAATAGAGCTGAGGAATTTTGGCATATTTCAGCCAGTTATACTAACTTTTCCACATTGTGACTATCTTGACCTTCGCTGTTTTAAACACATTTTATTCTGTAGGAGTCGTATTACTAGCCTGCGGACGTTTTGCTAAGTCTCTGGGCCCGCTCGCATTGGTGTTAGAATGTGACTGACTTACGACGCAAAATCCAGCCGGAAATAGCCATATCCCATTTGCATCTCTCTTTATCAGTAATACTTAAAGCTTCTTGAAAGTGTAGGAAACATGACCGAAGGCTCCTTCTTAACGTGACCTCTGGCTATCTCACACATGTGATATGTGAGCCGTTCAACCCTCTGATGTGTGAAATCCTGGTGCTTGGGTTTGGGGGGTCAGGTCGTGTACGTAGTACACGTTGACGATGTCACCAGCAGCTGCGCCCACTTCCGCATCAGAAAACTGACCGGCTAGGACAGTGGTCTGATTGTGGAAGGTGGGGGAGAGAGTGAGGTCGACAGCTCAGCGAATTTTCCACACTATAAACAATCTGACGCACTTGAAACCCATCACGGTGTGCTAAAAGTCGTGGCTTGGAAGGTTGCCAACTGAAGGGATAACTCGAACCGCGCGGTCAGCCCAGTGTGTTTTTGTGTGGAATGGCTGACTAGAGACCGAGTCAGGCTGTAATGGCTCCTTCTTAATGTGGCCTTTATAGCACTCCCACTGTGGGATCCGAGCCAGGTGTGGTGGTACGCCCAGGTGCGGTTCCGGCCACGCCAGCTACCTGCGCCCTGTCCCATCGCCGGTCTTCTTGATTCTGTCATGGCCTCCTAAACGGGCCACGTGGTAGATGCGTTGGACCAACACGGGGGCCACATTAGGGCACGGCAGGCGTTATTCGGGTTGCGCTCCCATAACAAATGCCGAACATGGAGGTGTGGTGGCACGCCTAGGGGCGGCTAGGACTTAGGAGAACCGGCCGCGCCAGCCACCTGCGTCCTCTCCCGCCTCCGGTCTTCTTGACTCTGTCTTGACACCGGGCTCAGGTGGGGGAGGAGGAGAGAGTGCGGTAGATGCAGCGCAAGTCTACTATCACTTTAAACTAAATCACGCGCAAGTCACCGTCCCTGCTCAACTTTCCCATGAGCATACGGTGGACATCGTCGGACTACGACGGTCGAACTGTCGTGTGTGTGTGTGTGTGTGTGTGTGTGTGTGTGTGTGTGTGTAGGGGTGTAGGGGTACTAGTTAGGGGCAGCACCACACAGCTTGCATTTGGTCGCTCCATTTGTCTCATACAGGTGGTGAATGCTCCTGTGGCCGCCTCTAACTGGTACCCAACTCTCACCTGTGGCTCCTCGAAGTTGGGTTTTTCCCAGCGGCCACACCCCGGGCAACCGTCACGACCGGCGGGCTAAACCAGGTGAGGGTCTCCGGTGTTGTGTGTGCCTCCACACCCGGTATGTCTGACTCCCGAACTTCCCATCTCTCCCCCCTCTCAAAAAGTCCTACGGTGGGGGCGACAGCAACCCCGTAGGCAGCCCAGACTAACTCGGGTCGTTCTTCCACTAAACCAAAACCGTGACCCATAGTGGAGTTCGGCAGCCGTCTGGGATGTCCGAGCAGCCCTATTTAGGGATAGCACTGCTTGCCTCCTCGCGGAGGAAGGGGCTAGAAAATGTGCCCTAAAAAAATGCTGGTTCTCACGTCTTCTGCAGCCGGCCGCGGCTCTGCAGATCGCAAACTACGCGGTCGTAAAACTCAAACAAACAACAATACCCCCCGTCCTCATCCCCCTCGCCATACTCTCCAGGCTGCTCGGGTGAGTCCACTCACACTAGCAGCCTGGAATGTTCGTTCCCTTTTAGACAATCCTAGGAGCAACCGGCCGGAACGGCGGACGGCGCTAGTCGCTCGGGAACTGGCGCGCTACAAGGTGGACATTGCTGCTCTCAGCGAGACCCGATTCTCTGAGCAGGGTCAGCTGGAGGAGGTGGGGGGCCAGCTACACCTTCTTCTGGAGCGGCCGGCCAAAGGCAGAGCGACGCGACGCTGGTGTTGCCTTTGCCATCCGTAACGACATCGTGGGACGTCTGCCCTGTCTGCCACAGGGTATCAATGATCGCCTGATGAGCCTCCGCCTGCCTCTTCGGGGAGACCAGTTCGCCACCATCATCAGCGCCTACGCTCCCCAATGACGAGCTCTGATGCGGCGAAGGACCAATTCTACGAGGACCTGCACGCCTTGCTGGCGACTGTGCCGAAAGAGGACAAGTTAATTGTCCTTGGTGACTTCAATGCCCGCGTCGGGACGGACCACGCTGCCTGGCAGGGAGTGCTGGGTCCCCACGGACTGGGTAGCTGCAACGCTAACGGCCTCCTTCTTCTGCGCACGTGTGCGGAACACCGTCTCCTGCTGTCCAACACCTTCTTCCGCCTTCCGACGCGGGAGAAGGCCACGTGGATGCACCCTCGGTCGCGGCGCTGGCATCTGCTGGACTATGTTCTCGTCCGGAGGCGAGATCGACAGGACGTGCTGGTAACCAAGGCGATCCGCGATGCCGATGGTTGGACAGATCACCACCTCGTTATCTCCCAGATGAGGCTCCGACTGCAACCCCGACGAAGGCCCCAAGGTAAGAGGCCGCCATGTAAGTTAAATACTCTTTTTATTAAATTTGCCTGCTCACTGTTTTGATTTCAGCAACCAAATAACCGAGAAACTGGAGGACCTGCATGCTCCAGATGATAACGATACCGTGGAGACACGATGGTGTCAACTGCGAAATGTCATCCAGTCCACCGCCCTCGATGTACTCGGACGCGCACACCGTCGACACCAGGACTGGTTTGACGACAATGACGCCGACATCAGCAACTTACTCGCGGAGAAGAATAGACTACACAAAGCCTACATGGACCTTCGGACTGACGCCACCAAAGAAGCCTTTTTCAGATGCCGGCGCCTTGTACAACAACGGCTGCGGGAGATGCAGGATGCCTGGATGATCCGAAAGGCTGAAGAAATCCAGGGGGTATGCGGACCGCAATGAAATGAAAAAAACTTTTTCAAAGCCATCAAGGCCATCTACGGCCCGTGTATCAAGGGGTCCGCACCGCTGCTCAGCTCTGATGGGACAACACTGCTGACAGAGAAATCGCAAATTCTGAAGCGCTGGGCCGAGCACTTCAGAAGTGTCCTTAATTGCTCATCAGCCATCTCCGATGCTGCCATTGACCGGCTCCCTCAAGTGGACACGAACAATGACCTGGATCTGCCGCCTTCCCTACCAGAAACCATCCGGGCCGTGCAGCAGATTTCCAGCGATAAAGCACCGGGATCCGACGCAATCCCACCGGAAGTCTACAAGCACGGTGGGCCCCGGCTGATGGCAGAACTCACAACACTCTTCCAGGAGATGTGGCGCCAAGGACAAGTTCCTCAGGATTTCAAAGACGCGACCATCGTCCATCTCTACAAACGGAAGGGAACCGGCAACTCTGTGATAATCACAGAGGCATCTCGTTGCTCAACATCGCCGGGAAGATCTTCGCCCGTATCCTTCTCAATCGTCTTAACGGTCATCTAGAGCAGGGCCTGCTCCCGGAAAGCCAATGTGGCTTCCGCCGACACCGCGGGACAACCGATATGATCTTCGCCGCCCGCCAGCTACAAGAGAAGTGTCAGAAGATGCGAACTCACCTTTACACTACCTTCGTGGATCTAACGAAAGCCTTTGACACGGTGAATCGTGACGGACTGTGGAAAGTCATGCAGAAATTTGGTTGTCCTGAGCGGTTCACGCACATGGTGCGTCAGCTTCATGACGGGATGACGGCGCGCGTCACTGACAACGGGACGGTATCCGAAGCATTCGCAGTGACCAACGGAGTAAAGCAGGGCTGCGTACTGGCCCCCACCCTCTTCAGTCTCATGTTCTCGGCTATGCTGATGGACGCCTACCGTGATGAGCAGCCTGGTATTCGCATCGCCTACAGAACTGACGGGCGCCTTCTCAACAGTCGGCGTATGCAGGCTCCAACGCGCGTGTCTACGACTACAGTCCATGACTTGCTCTTCGCGGACGACTGCGCCCTTAACACCGTGACGGAGGGAGGACATGCAAAGGAGCATGGACCTCTTCGCCGAAGGCTGCGCCGATTTTTGGATTAACAATCAGTACAGCCAAAACGGTTGTCATGCACTCATCGCCTGTTACCCCCACCACCGCAACCACCATTGCCTTCGCCTTCACTACTACCACCACAACCACCATCAGCGATGGGGAATCTCTCCTAAGCTGTACTCAATGCGACCGCACATTCACCTCACGCATCGGCCTGGTCGGTCACTTGCGAATACATCGTACAGAGACCGGTGAGCCAGTGCCTGGAACACCATCACACAGCAGAGATCGTCGCCTCCACTGCCCTCACTGTACTCGCGCATTCACTCATCGCATGGGCCTATTCGGTCACATGCGCATCCATGACAGCGGAATTCACCACAATGCCGACAACACCGATACACCATTCACACCCCACGCTCCTGCCATTCTTAGCGCCCTGCCACCCCCACTACCATGAATGACATCGCCCCAGCCTCTACCGATTTCTCCTGCCCACACTGCGCCCGCAACTTCAACTCACGCATCGGCCTGGCCGGTCACCTGCGAATCCATCGCACGGAGGCTGGTGAACCAGTGCCTGGGGCTCCGACATATAGTCGACGCGCCCGCCTTCACTGACCTCCTGCTCCTGCACATTTACACACCGCATGGGCCTCTTAGGACACATGCACCTCAACGACAACCTCCGGTAAACCACCGGAGGCTAAGCTGCATCAGCACACACTACCTACACCAATACATCGACTACACCCTCACAATCACCATTTACCAGAGTATATCACGGTTTCCTAGAAACCGTGGCTGGGAAGATCTGCCAATCTGACGCTTCCACCAGACCACGCCGTCGGCTCAGTGTATGTGCTGTGTGTGTCGAGTGGCTGACCAGTGGACTGGGAGTCAGACGGCGATGGCTGCTCCATATCCCCTGAGTTTGTGAATCCTGGTGTGTGCGTTATGGGGGGGCCAGGTCGTGCTGTGGCGCGCGAAGACGGGTACGCCGATCCGTCAGCCAATGCGCCCACTCCCACATCAGGCAACTGACCGGCTCGGACAGTAGTCTGACTGTGGGGTGGGGGAAAGTGAGTCGACAGCTCAGTGAATATTCCTCACTATAAACAATCTGACGCGCTTGAAACTATCACGGTGCGCGAAAAGCCGTGGCTTGGAAGGTTGCCAACTGACGGGATAACTCGGACCGCGTGGCCAGCCCAATGTGTGTTTTGTGTGGAGTGGCTGACTGGCGGACTGAGAGTCAGGTTGCAATGGCTCCTTCTTAATGTGGCCTTTATGGCACTCCCACACCGTGGGATCCGAGCCAGGTGTGGTGGCACGCCCAGGGGCGGCTCCGGCCGCGCCAGCCACCTGCGCCCTCTCCCATCTCCGGTCTTCTTGACTCTGTCTTGACACAGGGCTCAGGTGGGGGAGGAGGAGAGAGTGCGGTAGCTGCAGCGCAAGGCTACTATCACTTAAAACTAATTCACGCGCAAGTCACCGTCCCTGCACCACCTGGTGTGGAGCATACGGTGGACCTCGTTGAAATCGACGGTCGAACTGTCGTGTTTGTGTGTGTGTGGGCCCGGTTAGTACTTGCATGGGTGACCGGCTGGGAATACCGGGTGCTGCTGACATCTCTCTTTTGTGCCCCCCTAAACGGGCCACGTGGTAGATGCGTTGGACCAACACTGGGGCCAAATTGGGGCACGGCAGGCGTTATTCGGGTTGCGCTCCCATAACAAATGCCGAACATGGAGGTGTGGTAGCACGCCTAGGGGCGGCTAGGACATAGGGGACCCAGCCGCGCCAGCCACCTGCGTCCTCTCCCGCCTCCGGTCTTCTTGACTCTGTCTTGACACCGGGCTCAGGTGGGGGAGGAGGAGAGAGTGCGGTAGATGCAGCGCAAGTCTACTATCACTTTATACTAAATCACGCGCAAGTCATCGTCCCTGCTCAACTTTCCCATGAGCATACGGTGGACATCGTCGGACTACGACGGTCGAACTGTCGTGTGTGTGTGTGTGTGTTTGCCCCTTTGTGCCCCCTAAACGGGCCACGTGGTAGATGCGTTGGACCAACACGGGGGCCAATTAGGGCACGGCAGGCGTTATTCGGGTTGCGCTCCCATAACAAATGCCGAACATGGAGGTGTGGTGGCACGCCTAGGGGCGGCTAGGACATAGGGGACCCAGCCGCGCCAGCCACCTGCGTCCTCTCCCGCCTCCGGTCTTCTTGACTCTGTCTTGACACCGGGCTCAGGTGGGGGAGGAGGAGAGAGTGCGGTAGATGCAGCGCAAGTCTACTATCACTTTAAACTAAATCACGCGCAAGTCACCGTCCCTGCTCAACTTTCCCATGAGCATACGGTCGACATCGTCGGATTACGACGGTCGAACTGTCGTGTGTGTGTGTCGGGAGGGGGTGGTCGGGAGTCACAATATCCTTTTTCTTGTCCTTCATACTGACGATTAACTTGGACACAGTCGAATTCTTTGCACCTTATTCTCTTTCTCTTAATTTCTCCTATTGTTCAAGAATGCAAAATCGAATCATATTCACCACAGCTGTAACAGTTTAAATTTCCCTCTGCATTTTCGGTACAGTAATGGCCTTTTAGTCAGGACTTGTTTTATCTCCCCTTACAGATGGAAAGAATAATTTTCTGCTGTTTTCTGGATGAAGACTTTCAGCACTACAAGGAGCTTATCGCTCAACGGTTCAGCGTATAGCCAGTCTCATCCCGCCTCAGCTTAATCAGCCCGCCTTACATGCGCGCACGGTTGTGCGTTTTTTGTGCCTATACACTGATTAAATAAGCCTATTAGCCTTCGGACTGTGTTATTAATTTGTAATTTTATAACGGGTCATTTGTCTCCAGGAGTAAGAGGTCTTAAGGGTTCTCAGTGAGACCTGAGTTAAGTAGTGGCTACTCACTCAGTTTTCGGGATATTCTGGGTTTGACTTTCATAGGGCAGACTGTAGTAGCCAATGAGTGTAAGTGATTTCAAGGTTACAGGTCGAATAAACCGCAGAACTGGCGCTCGCATCTACTTCTTTACACCTATTACCGGAAACCCAACGGCGCCGATGCTGGAAGGTATACTGACAAAGCAAATGGGGACTGGGGTGGCCATCTCCGAGTTTGGACAATACCGTGCTCGCTCCCGGGTTCTTTGGTCCGACGTCTTGTCATTGAACCACTGTTTTTGTTTCTGTTTTTGTCACTATTTCTTCCTAAATTAATGCTGGTCGGCATGCGACTGCCTGCAAGGACTCTAGATTGATTCCTAAGACACAATAGGACGAACACGTCCCGTAAGTTCATCAGTGAACGCTCTTTCAACAACAATTCTGATGCTGTATCGCAGAAGCAATACCGTCGTCGTAGCGACTGTTGATCAAAGCAGCCAAAGCTTGCTCTGGACGCATGCTCGAGGCTAGGGTACCCAGCATACCGAACTGGTTGGTTGCCCAGACGGACCCAAACTGGGAGGATCCAGTTCAGGGACACTTTCATGCTCACGGTTTGCGAAAATTTATTCATATTTAGTGGGCTTTGTTCTACCAAGTCGGCGATCAGTACCTTCACGGCGTGTCCTATATGTTTCTAAGTTGGAAGTCGTAACCACACTGGTAACCATCTAACAAGGTCACGCGGGCGGAAGCAGAACAGAGTAGGCTTTTGGATGAAGGTACTTTTCTCCAAATCTGAAGAACTACCTCTGGAACCGACATAACTACTTTGTCTTATGTGATTAATTCAAGCAGCTAGCGAAAAATTGGGACCCTTTAGTCAATTCCGGTGGGTTATGCCAGTGAACGAGTTGGGGTTGGCATAATTTAACCCATAGGTCCATCCGTTAGAGACAATCGACATATTCTACTTATGATTGACTTATTTACCAAAATGACTAAGGCCGAGATTGTTGGCCGAAATACTTGTCCAGATCACTTTCAACAGCTGGATATGTGTAGGTTGGGAGCTCCGGATCATTTCCGGACTTCGTTCGAAAACGCTTCATAGTATAAGTACCTGTTATTTAACAAGATCCCGACAACGGTAAATCACCTGCAGCGTGACAGCCGAATAGGGCTTCAGTTGGTCCGCTGCAAACCTTCGTGCATCCCCAACGACCTTACACGTGGGACAATCCACCGTCCAGAATTTCTGCCTAACTATCTACCGACTCATTTCGTGTTGACTTGTGACCCGGAGACGCGAATACAAGACAAGTTTTCGGTACCTTTGTATGACAATAAAATAAAGATGAGCATCTGAGCGACCGGTTAACAAGGAGATGAATAAACTTGCGAGGATTGTAGAGGCAACAAAAAGTTCCTTGCGAAAATTTGACTCATGGGTCCCCAGACACTACATATAGCATAATATGGTGAAGTATGGATCACCATACGCTGGATATTTTCACAAACCGTCGCGTACACTCAAGTATTTCACAATCGCCTCTGGCGAATGCACCGAGTTGGTTTCAATCGACTGCTTAGCGGTGATTCGTACACATGATGTCACTTCGTTGTTCATTCGTTTCCGCCCAGTTGACTGGCGTCAATCTTCTCGGGATACTCATTCTGTCCGTTGGAGGATAGGTCCAGGTATCTTCTACGTATCTTCAGGAGGGGCATCCAAGTCAGCTGAGCATGTGCGGGTTTGGTTCATGCAAGATGAAAAAGTACTGTCTGAGAAAACTGAGTCTTCTAACTGACCGGTGAAATGTCCATCTAATAATGTCAGTATTTCCGATGTTAACTGGCAAAGATGAGCTCGTGGCTCGATGGTTAGTGTTTGAATTCTAATCAACAGTTCGCGGGTTCGAGCCCTAAGTGGTGCACCACCTGAGGTTAGGTATGGCTAGCTGATGATGGCTAATAAGCTATAAATGGCCACTCTAATCTCCCTTATCTTTTTCGGTTATGTTAATAAATCAAAGCACTCCACAGTATGATAAACCTGACGCGCTTGAGTCTCTTCCGACGCACTATCGGTCGCGGTTGGTACGGTTGCCAACTGTCGGGGTAACACAGCTCCCTTAGGAATAAAAGTCAGACACATTGGCTCCTTCTTAACTTGACCATTTCAACACACTCACTGAGATTGGGTCAGAGTTATCCCTTCATAAACCTGGTATATGTTATTTGAATTAGGTCATGTGTAGCACGTATAGACGAGCCGCCTAGTTTTATCACCCCAGCTACCGTGCCGCCCATACTCTCTTTTGCCATCAGGGCAAAGTGGATGAGGGCTGAGAGCGCACGATAGACACTGCGCATGTCGTCCTGCGTCCGCTAACTGCTGCACGTTGTTAACCTCCTAGCTTTGGGCGATCGAACTGTCAACTCTGTAGCTTTCAGCGCTTCTATGATTGCGGTCTTGATGCTCCAATGCCCTTTAACTTGGTACGTGCTTCATGTTATTTATGTGAACTGTTCCCAGTTCTGTTTTAGAAAGTATTGGCCTACTTTTAGATAGACTACTGGTTTACTGTGTCCTCTTAGTGGATAACGAACTTGGCTTGAACTGGATTGTTAAGCTATTGCCGATAGAAGCGAACAGGTGAGTTCTGGGAAGCAGGTAGGAAGAAGATGCGTTCACTGGAACGTGAAAATGCATCACCTGACGTTTCGGATTCCCACTGGAACACATCCTCAGAGATAGTCGTATATAATGGAGATATAGACACATGCGGTGCAGTTTTTACAAGAAGCAGTTGTCAGTCAACCACATGCGTGCAATAATTAAAGGTAATCTTGTTGATGCAACAATTACCTTTCGGGCGGTTAAGCCACGACAGATGCCTTCACTAATGACTGTCTTTGGAATTTATAGTCACAGTACGCAGACGGGTAGGTTGTATTGATATGCAAAACATTCACAGGAGGTAAACCCAGATTTTGCTCTCAATAGACTATTCATGCCTAATGAATTAATTTCAAAAAAGTGACACCAATAATGCGTACGAATTACAGATATGTTGAAGTTTTAGTGCCAATGAAGTGCAAATTGAACATTGCCATGGATCCTAGCAATTCTGACAGAAGATTACCCAACAAATGACACTTTTCTTGTTCAGCTGGTCACTGCCACCGTCGCTTGCTATACTCATGACCCACATAATCAGTAGTGTTGCTTGAGCGGCTGTGGAAGGCGATTGGAGTTGCTGTTGGTGCTTTGACACTCTGTTGACCACGCCGACTGAGCTTGCTTTGGCAGAGTGCAACCACAGTTTCGTGCCGATCGTAATAAAAAAGGAATTTCACCCTAGAGGACCATTAATTGAATATTCCACTCAAAAAAAGGATTTTTCAGCATACAGATATGAAAAAAGAACACTAATGGGAATATCTCATCAATCAGTAGCAGCAAAATAATAATAATAACAGAGAGAGAGAGAGCTACGCTTTAATTTGAAAGTAAAATTCCAAAACTTTCAGCGAAAAATTTCCTCCATTCAGCGTGAATAAGGTTGGGCATACAAAACAAAAAACACCGGAAGATCAAAAAACTAATGGTCGAAGAATGCATATATTGACATCATGAAGAATCATCCTTGAATGCGTCTCAAATACTGATGAAATTGGACTTCCTTCAAAACGGTGCCAGCGTCATGCGCTGATGACCTCATTTTTGTTAATCGAATAAAATATAACAGGATTCGAATGCGAATGGACAGCAGAAAAGATAACGGTTCAATTTCAAAAGCCCGCCAATAATAATAATAAAAATAATAATAATAATGTCATCAAGAGCCGGTAAGAGCCCCGCCATATTAAGATGCCCACTGATATCACACACCCGGATGAATATGCTTTTTAGGTATAAAGAACAAAAATTACACCCTTTACAAGCGTTGCGTTACTCGACACCCATTTGATGATGGCTAGTTAAATAAAAGTCAATAAAACTTCGAACTGCCAGGAGGCCTATGCTTTCTCAGGTTATTGGATCACCATTAAGGAAACAACCGTATCAGCTGTTTCTCTAAGATAAAATATGGCTACTGTTTCCCAGCGAGAGAAATAACTGAACCAAACAATGCTAGGAGTATCGACTAAATTTCTCAACAAAAGAACATACTGGAGAGAACGAGATAGTAGGAGGTGGTTGTATATCATAATCTAACAATTTCCTTGTTTATTATTTTGCCAATTACTTTTGCTGGCCTGGATGTTTTTTGGCCTGTTTCTCCGTCTGAATGTTAAGGTTTTACAGCAATATTTCAGTACGTCTGCGTAAAAAGTATGGGGTCGAATTGTGAATCAAGGTTGTGCGAGGGATGTCGACGCGCGTACGCCATAGACCGAAAATGCCCAAGAATTTGAGGTCAGTCTCATAGGTGGGCAATTTGGACTGAGTTTTATGCCCACCGCAGTTATGCACAAATCGTTAATTGCGTGGATTAGGACCGTTGATAAGTGCAGCATTATGTGACCAGTCGTCAGGTGAATTCCAGGGGCATTTATCAGTCCCTGAAAAGTAGCTTATTATTGATATTAACAGCAGAAATTACACCTGCGCTGGCTTATATGGTTTACCAGAATTCGTGCTTGCACTTTAGGAGATTCTTAAATGGGACGCAAGAAAGGAAGGAATTCATTTGCTTCTCCGGTGGCAACTTATCTATAAACACCCTAAATTCTCCTATATCCGTCGTGAGCTATAGCTACCAGGAGAAGTGCAAAATTGTCCTTTCATACTTGTGGTTTTCCTGCGAAGAACATAAACAATTGACTCTTTTTACCTCAAGTCTGTATTCTGCGGAAGTTTAACGGTGTGTGCCAACCGACGTTAGAAATAAGTTCTAAGAGGGTGGACGTGAAAACATGAGGATCACTAGAATGACCGATGCTAAGTGTTTATTGCTTTCAAATCTCACACGCACGGTCTTATCTGCACATAGAGTTTCATGCAAACTAGAAGTATAGAGTAGCCATATGATGGTGTTAAAATATCTCCCCGTCATATTCAATTTAGACAGGTCGAATTTGGTTACTTAGGAAGACATTTCGGATATTATTAGTCATGTTTGCTCGGAATCTCATTATGCATCAATTTTACTTTGTTAGAAAGCAGTTTCGCTGTAAACCGGGATATACCTGATGAAGAAACTTCTATTCTTAATGACTTAATAATGCATTTGATATGCATGCACTTGTCACGTAATAGTCTTGATCAATATGGCTATGAAGCCATTGGGTTAGGTCAGCTGTTAAAACATAGATCTTACCTTGAAAAAGGCAAAATTTACCGTAGGAAGGAGTATATTTTTTGTGGTTTTTGCAAACATATTGAATAAAGAAAACAGTAGAATTTATAAGCATAAATATTTGTAAAATACATCAAAAATTAACCATCAGCATTTTTAAAGTACTTTAAGGGGGTTTTCGCAATACCTGTGCGAAAAATTGCGGCCACAATTAATAAGATATAAATGATAATTTTGTGAATCCGAGCTTTCTTGTATCCAATGCACTAGGTATGACTTTGTAGCCATTTTCCTCTGCCGTCTACTTTGAGCCGCCAGAGCGATTTTCATTTAACTTGGCGCCAGCCAGCCTTCTTATCGAACAGAAGTTCTTCTTTTTTACACACTCATTCACTGGCAGAGGTACTGAATATTTCAACTTTCCTCGCACTTATTCGCATGCCAGCTGATCAAAGGTTGCGCCACCCTCTAAAATTTGTTATTTGGCCTCCTAAAGTCACCCAGTAAGCAGTGTCCCAAGTACTTGGCTGTTAGTCACATTTAACGATTTACACTCTTTTCCTGTTGGCGAATTACATTTTTTTCCTCTGACCTACACCACTTTGTCAGGATTTCAACCGAGTAATCAGAACCCTTGTAAATCTCAGCCGAGAGTTTCCTCGAAGCAACTACACGAACAATTTATTTTACTTACTACTGAATTGTATTTGACTAGGCATGAATTGTAAATGTCAATAGTTTTGCGTTACGAGATATCTACTGAGCAAGCGCATAATGACGGTGCGATAAGAGAATTTACTTTATTTCAGAAAAGGACGAAACGGAGAACCATTGTTACCGTTAGCCATTCAGCAGTGTCACAAGGATGCATTCAAAGTTCGTATACCTGGGCCTATAAAGTGGTCCCTAATTAGACTACCACCGTTTTGTGCATACCTGCGTACAACTGAATCTTCAAATGAATGGGAACCTTTAAAATCTTTTCGATGAAGGAGGTAAGGGAACCAGTGATAATGTATGACTTATTTCAAGTTTAAAGTCCTGGTTTGAGGACACTTGCAATATTCACTCCACCGGAGCGTGGAACGTTTAGCCTCTGTCAGCTGGTGTTATTGTATGCTTTCATACCACAGAAAGGACAAACCAAGTGCTACCAACCACTGAAATAAACCTTTTAGATAAAATTTAACATTTTTGAATTGATCTCACCCTTTTCTACAACTGTCTTTGATGATGGGTTAGAGAGAAAATCTAAAATATTAGGCCAATAAGCATCATGTTTCAGAGAGCGCCTCTTCTTCTTCATAATCCTCCTCCTCCTCCTCCTCCTCCTCCTCCTCCTCCTCCTCCTCCTCCTCCTCCTCATCATCATCATCATCATCATCATCATCATCATCATCATCATCATCATCCTCATCATCATCATCATCATCATCATCATCATCATCATCATCATCATCATCATCATCATCATCATCATCATCATCATCATCATCATCATCATCATCATCATCATCATCATCATCATCATCATCATCATCATCATCATCATCATCATCATCATCATCATCATCATCATCATCATCATCATCATCATCATCATCATCATCATCATCATCATCATCATCATCATAATCATCATCATAATCATCATCATCATCATCATCATCATCATCATCATCATCATCATCATCATCATCATCATCATCATCATCATCATCATCATCATCATCTTCTTCTTCTTCTTCTTCTTCTTCTTCTTTATCTTCGTCTTCTTCTTTAATTTTTTCAGTTCGTTGGGTAAATGACACGTTAGAGTGCCCGTACTCCACCCAGAAATCATTCAGATTTGTGAAGCTTATTCCCATGGGTTGCCAAGAAGGAGATGCATTCGCTGCGGCTTATCGGTCTAATCCATCATCAGTAACAATAATAAGGGGCGTGGAATAGGTTTTATTGCAGTGAATGGATAAATTTAACAAACTGCTTTGACATATTAAATCCTTGCTAGCACTAGTATTTTGCCACTGAGTATTAAACGTTCGATGAAGTCTCTGAACCAGAGTCTCAGATCAGCACGGAACCATCGTATTCAGGCATGAAATGAGGCCTAACCTGCGAATACTACTCTCAGGTGACTTAATTCTGGCCTCATCCAACAGTAATAAGTCGGTTGATACTACAGTCAAATAAATAACTAGACTGCCGCTTAACTGCAAACTCTTCTTTTCTGGGGGTGTGATATGTTTTATCAATGAAGATTTGTTAGAAAAATCTGCTTGCTTTAAAGTCGTTTGTAATTTTCTAAACATTTAAAAAATGCGATTTCAACCGAACATATGATACTGTAGTGGCGGATGTTTGAGTTTAAGTTGTATGTATGAGTAAGAAGAAAGAATGCCTGACGAACACCGGAGTGACTATTATTCTGCCAGGTGATAGGAAACGAACAATTTTCCTAAAGAACCGTGAAAACTACGATGAGAATATCAGGATTCATCTTGATGAAAAAGAATTTTAGAAATCATAACAACTCACAAACGATCGCAACAGTAGATTGGTTGAATAAATTACTTAGAAAATGTCTACACCAAATAATCACGGAGAATGAATGGTGCTGAACGATACCAACACACCGTTCTGGCACCATTCTATGATCTGTGCCATTTTAGCCAACTTTTAGCCTAAAACGGTTCTACTTATAATTGTACAAGGTGGAAGTTTCACTGAGGGAAACGACCGAGGATATGGCGTGCTTTGACATGCACTAAGGAGGTTTCAGCGGTGACAGAGCGCATTGTTGACATTGTACACCGGCCTAAACTCATCATGTGCCACTGCGTCAAGAAAACAGGGGACCGATCAAACCAGGGAGCAGTCTGTTACAGTATATTGTATCTCCTGTCTTATCTGCCCTCGTAAGTATACAGGTCAAACGGAACGCGTGCTTGGATAACAGGTTCATATACATAAGCTGAGCATGCGATGGGGTACTGAGTTGCCGTAAGTGGCTGACCACACCTTTAAAACGGTATGAGTTCAACTGAGTATCTGCCAAGCAAGACCTGGTGAGTATTGATTGAAGCACGGGGTTCGGACGAGGACACAGCAAGTGAAGGTATTACTCCGGCGCCAACATATAGAGTCCTGCACTGTCACCTGCAGGCTTGCTGTACCGATCTTTGACTGGCTAATATTGCCAAAACTGTCGCTGTTTTTCATCTAGGGCGAGAGACTCTTGGACAAGTTCGAAAGCTGAGAAAAATAAAAAAAATGGTTTTGATGCTCGGCAGCTCTCCTTCTTCGTCACCCATATAACCCTATTGACGGATGTCAACAACAGACTGACCTTTCGCTTTCCTTGATTCCCCTAAAATTTCATGCAGAATACACAGATTTCGCTATCCTATAGGCTTCCACCTTATTTAGTCTCCCTTAGCCCCAAGTCCCTATCCATCAGTAAATTTTCAGGGGTGTACCCAAATAGTGGAAGTGTATTTTGCCCTAATTTATGCTCGGTAGTAAATTTTAAAAGCGGAATATTAACTAGAGGTATTTATCCAGACGCTGACCTAAAGCAGTTGCAATTCAGCCGATTGAAGAGTCCTTGAACTAACTGCAAACTGACGAATCTTATATAACATGCAAAATAATGTTTGTATGATAATTTAAAAGTAGAAAACTAATGAGGGTTTCTTGCCCTATGGTTATAACTGTCGATCTAAACCGAATGGTCACTAAATGAGGAATATGCAATCAGTAGGGTTGTCTTGTATGGCCGCCTAAACATAACTCGGGAGTGAAACTGCCCTGCCCATATAAAATAGGGGGCCTGCTGATAAATCTCAGGAAGGCCAAATATTCACATGTCTTAACCCTAACACAAACCCTAACATGAAACTAAATTATAGCCTTAATCTTAACCTTTGCCCTACCCTAAAAATTAACCCTACCGTTAACACGAACCTAATCCTCAAACCCTAACATACTCCTGACTCGAACCCCAACTCTGAAGCTAACTCCAAACCTTAACCTTACCCCAATCTGAGTCTTCCTAACGTTCCCCTAAATACTTCACCTCATTTTTCGTAATTTGGTGCAAAGTCACAAGCATTGGGGGCGGTTCCTTTTGCCGTGACCTGTTTAGGCAGCCAAACAAGACAACCCTACCACGCCGTCTAATGACGTAAACTTTTGCCAGATTTTCGATAGGGATCCCCAATTAGGGCCCAAGTTGTTCGTATCTGTAAGCGTCAGTTCTTGGCAATCAAATGAGGCCGAGTTTGCTCAACCCAGGACACATGTTCCACCGCCACTCCACGAAGTCGAAAAATCGAGTGGCGAATAGACGAGGTAGCAGCAGGCTAAAAGGTTTAAAGCCGTTGATCACCAATCAGGAGGAAACGCATTTTGCAGGCCATGTAGAGAAAGAGTTCGCGTCATAATGAAGCACGGCGCCAGTTAGGGAAATGCCATGTGTGTGTGCGCGCGTGTGTGCGTATGTGTGTGGGTGTGCTTACTGTCCACTGACTCTGGTGAATCGCTTGTAGCCGCTTGAAGATTCTCGCCCCACGCCCCCTGGAGACGGAGTCGCCTAGCAGCGACCGGACCGGTGCACCATTTCCTTTTTTTGCCCGTCGATGCTAGAGCCGGTGGAAGGAAATGGCCGAAAACAACGCGCTTCCACTCTCCCCCCACCTCCGTCCTTCTGGCCGCCAAAGTCGGCGTTCAGCGACGGAGCGAAGGGGGTGGAGTTCAAGCGGACAGGCTGTTAAGCGTCCAGCCACCCTCGTGTTAAAAGACGCTGCTAAACCAGTTGGCCTCGGCATAATGGATGTTGCCAGGGGCTCAGGCACAAACACTTAGTTGTCTTTCTGAGGTTCAATTGTTAGACCGATGGGGCTGTGAGGGATTGGAAAGTAGCAGGGGTGGAATATAAAGGCGTCTAAATGTTTCGGAAAAGGGTCGAATAAATTTTAATTCCGACCCGAGGGAGAAATGGCTATTCTGGCCGAGCATGTCTTTGGTCTCAGTATTTATCCCCTGTGAAAAGTACCGCTTATTAAGTGAAAATATTTTTTTTCCAGTCACTACGAATGCTTGCAAGAGCTGCATCCGTTCACTCTAGAAGGCATACAGGGATATTGGAGTTACTGCACCCATCGGACAGATAAATACACCTCCCTGAGGATGTCAATTTAAGGAAATTAGTTACGACTTTTTGGGAAGGAGAAATGACTTGCACGAGCAGATTTGTGGGTAAGTATGCCTTGTATGGCCGCCTAAATAGGACACGGGAAAAGGAATCACCCACAATGGATGCGGCTTTGCGCTAACGTTCAAGGAACTGCTGTTTATGATTAAAGTGAGGGTTAGGGTTAAGTTTATGGCAAGGTTTGAGTAAGAGATTAAGGGCAGAGGTACAATTCAGAGGTCGGGTGGGTGCTCCACCTCTGTAAAAACCCAACGAATACAATCATTTGGAAGCTTTCCTCAGCCAGCGCATACCCAAGTCGATAAATACGGTTATTAGGTAATTTGGTGTAGCTCGGTGCACGTCACTCTCCTGTACTTCTTTAATTCCGGGGAACTGATGGTTAGGATTAAGGTGAGGGTTATGGCTAAGTATAAGGGTTGGTTTAAAGGTTACGGTGAAGGTCAGAGTTAGGACTGGAGTCGGGAGATTGTTACGGGTTAAGGTTCGTGTTCGTGGTAACTGTAGGCTTCAGGTTTAAGGTAGGGATAGGCTTAAGATCAAGGTTACCGTTTGGTTTATGTTAGGGTTAGTGTTAGCATTAAGACACAGGTATATTTACCCATCCTGAAATTTACCTTAAACCCACGTTTTTTAAGCTGGCGGGGCGGTTCCTATCCCCGTGTCCTGGTTAGGCATCCCTTCTCAGAATTTTCTGCTGATGTCTTTTCGGTTAGCTTTTTCAGCCCATCCTCTTCAAAAAATCGGTACGAACACGAGTGACTTGTCGAGCCAGTCGGCATTGAGTCGCAAGATTTTCGTCTTCTTTCTGTGCGATCGCGTTTTGAAGGATATTTGGCGCATTTGGTGAGTCACCACACCAATGAGGGGTGGTTAAACGCCGGGAAGAAGGTTGTTTGGTAGGGTGGCCCATTGGCTCTACCGTCGGGCTGCGTCTAACCGGTTTTCTTAAGCTTACTGCGACCACCTTGTCCTGCCCTTCGTGTACTCAGTGACACAGGGCTTAATAAGCCCGAGGAAAGTCAAGATGCCCGTTGAGGGATTAAGGGAAGATTTTGAATAGTCTATGGTTCGAGTATCTTCACTTCAGTTCGATCGTCGTATCCGAACAGGTCCACTGTGCGCTTCACAGCATGATGTCGCGGGACCGGTGAATTGCACGTGAATTAGTTTTAAGTGATAGCAGACTTGTGCTGCATCTCCTGCACTCTTTCTTCCCTCACACACCTGTGCTCGGTGTCAAGATACCGTCAAGACGACTGGTGGTAGGATCGTCACTGGGGGCTGGCGAGGCGTGAGCCTGCACCTACGCGTGCCAGCACAGCCTCTCCCATGTGCGGCATTTGTTATGAGAGCTCATCCCAAATAACGCCTGCTATGTCCTGATCTAGTGCCCCCTGTTTGTGCAACGCATCAACCACGCAGCTCGTTTCGGAGGCACGCCAATTTTAATAGAATTTTGAACGCAAATAATATTTTTCATTCAAACACGGTGTGTGATCCAAAACATACTGGGCTTCATGTTACGCAGGCGACCCTAGTTACGATCTAATTCAAGTGCGGATCACTCCTAGGTCCCGCTTGTGTTTACCCTTTCAAAGTTCTGCGAGGTAGCGTTTAGTTGATCATAGCTACTAGCTCAGACGCGCGATTCAAGATTCACTGAACCAAATCTCTTACGTGATAAAAATGGAAGTGAAAAAGTTTCCCAAGCAAAGTCAAACACGGTAGCCCGCGAATTCTGTTGCTTATTTATTCCTAGATTAAATGAACATTTGCCTAGCAGATTAACCTTTCTAAAGACTAAGAAGCAGATAGGATAGTTCGAAAAGGTGGCTGCTAAAAAAGATGTTGCTTTTTGGATATTTGCCGATTAAATGGTGTGGGAAATATTCGGTTCTGTTTGATTATGCCGGCATTTACCCCTTTACGCTGACATTTTTGTTGTGTGCAAAGGCCACATGAAAGTACGACAATTTTCGCGTTGAAAAGTGATGTCATAAAGCCAAGTCGCCGTAGCTGCTAAGACTTATTTACCGTATAACAAGATCCTGTGCTTCTTAAAGTAACCAGATTTTAGTATGCACGGATCATGCTCTACGCTTTTTAAAGCACCAAGTACGGACAGAGGGATCAAACCAGGTACTCAAAACGCCTTAGAGTTAGGAACATGCTTCAAGCATGAAGGGAAATTCCAATCAAATTTATATAATAACAAGACATCAACCGAAAAAGGTCAATCCTCCTTTGGGGTAATTTTTACGTGGCAATTTTTAAAAATCATTCAATCCAATATCACCCAAAGGCTATTATGCTGTCATATACGAGTTACCTACATCATGCTTCCATAGTAAGAAGTGCAAAAATTTAAAGTGATTTCGGACTTTCTTCCTTCTCACCCTGACAAAGTTCTTCACATGACACCAGAGCACACATGAAATACCCTGCATCATCGGGCCGCTGACCTAGCTCAATTCGTTAGAGCTTTGGGTTCAAAGGCCGACTGATAGTTCAAAATAAGTCAAAATGACCGGTTGATTAAACGTGCAACAAGGGCATTATTTCCTTGGTCGTGTACTTTACAGCAAGCTGGCGCAGGGACAGTGCCTTGCGCGTGAATTAGATTATGATGGTAGTAGACTTGCGTTACATCTACCGCTCTCTCCTCCTCCTCCTCCTCCTCCTCCTCCTCCTCCTCTATTTTGGTCCGAGGTCATGATCAAGTTAAGGAGACCGGACGCCGGCGAAGGCACGGGTAGTTGGCGCGGGCGGAGCCGCCCCTAAGCTTGTCGCCGCACCTGGCTCGGATGCCGCAGAGCGGGAGTGTCATAGAGACTAAGAAGGAGCCCTTGCAGCCTGACTCACAGTCCGCCTGTCAGCCACTCCACACAAAAACACACAGTGTGCCGACCACGCTGTCTGACTTATCCCGTCAGTTGACAACCTTCTAAAGCAATACAGGCGGCCACGCGCTAAATGATGGAGGGTAACCTATTCCCGTAACTTAATCGTAACATTAAACCCATATCCTTCTAGTCCTCGTATTAACACGGTTAGTCCTAACTGTAACTTTCCCGCTCCTAACACTAACACTATTTCTCCTGGAATTTAGCCGACGGCCACCGAAATACGATGGGAGGAGGAGGGGAAGCTGGAGGTCCATATTCACATACCCTCTGCTTTAATCAATAATTACCAACTTGCCTCATCATATCAAGGCAGGCTGCTTTTATAGTAGGAAAAGGATATCCCGTTGGCCTGACATTGACAGGAAAAGATGCAGATAAGAGGGCTGAGGAGGTGCAAGCTCTATGCGAGATCATTTTACAGATATTTTGATCACCAGCCCAATGACCGTCGTATTAATTAAGGAGAACGAAGAGGAGGAGGAGAAGGAGGGGGATGGGAGGAGGAGGAGGAGGAAAAGAGGAGCTTGCTTCAGCGTCTGTCAGGCGTCGCCATAGTCACAGTTAGTTAGGGCGCAGACTGTAAGACGCAGACCGCATGGAAAGGACAAAGTTAATTACGCACTGTTTCTCACAACTGGGTCAAATGAAGAAATAAGTAAATTAATTAAAAATTCAAAAACATTCTGCGAGAGAAGAAGACTTTTTCCTTAACACAATAGGCTAGTAAGTAATGTGCGTCATGTCTAAGATACCCAGGACTGACCATTTGGACTTCGGTCATCGGTTTTTAGTTGTTTGGTCACTGACCACAATTTTATCGGCTATTTTCATTTCAGGACAAATTTTGCAAATTCTGATATTTATGTGAATTTTGACTTCGAAGCACACTGGAAAAAGTCCCATAAGAAAACAGCAACATTTTGAAATCTGGCAAACCTGCCACTATGTTATTGGATCGTTGGCCTATCAATTAAGATAATTCATAAATCTAATTAGCAACGAACTTGTCCTAGCAGAGCAAAAGCAATGGACCGAATGTGGTGCATTTATAAAACTTACGTAATTGGAGATCAAAGGTAAGTGGGGGTCTACTCGGCATGCCAATGACGACTAAATCCCATTTATAAGTTAACTTCTTGCGCCGCGTGTGAGTCAACCCTCAGCTTACCGACGCCGTGACGCCGAGCAATATTTTGCACCTCAATGATAGGTCGCAGTGCACTCATACCTCGCGGTGGCGAACACAACGACCAGCTGTCGGCATGATGGACACAATTTCTGACACTGCCTTTTGCGCTGCTGCTCCTCTTTCGGTCACAGTAAAGATTGTTTAGTAAGGATAACTTACATGGCCGCCAAACCATGACATGTGTTCGGGAGTGCCCCTGCCCAAATACTACATGTGACCCTGTGTCATATCTCAGGAAGGTAAATATTTCCGCACTTACCTTAACCACAGCTTTAATTTTAACCCTTACCGTACCCATAACCCTAACTATAACCATAAACTTAACCCTAGCCCCTATCTTAAAACTAACCCTTATTTCCTGGAATTTAGAGGACAATTCCTATCTCCGTGCCCTGTTAAAAGGGCGATACAAGTAATATTTACAGATTGTCGTAGCAACCCCTCCCTGTGATTTACTATTGGAACTTGTTTGTTGGCTCATCGTACGTTTACTCGTGCCTAGCGATACCGGTTTTCCAACTATGAGCTCCTTTATTAATCTCCCATGGAGAGGAATGTTACTTAGGAAAGGACGTTAACCCGCATTGAAAGGGCTTGTAAAGCACGTTACTCATTTTGCTAACATTTCGAAAGGACAGTTACTATACGACAAGTGGAAAACACGGCACATCACTCTTTACCTATTGACTGCTCCTTTAAACCTTTAACGTAAATGGTAAAGTATCTAAGAAGTCGAGTTTAGCGAACGTACGATATCGATTATTCATCATCAGGCATTTAAAATAATAAAAGGGAGAGTAGGGTACCAAACGTTTAAACATTCAATAATCAGTAAGTATGGAGGAGAGGGTTGAGGGCGTTCAGAGATCAGGGGTAAAGTATCTGCTGGGTATAAAATGAGCCTGGTTTATTAGTTGTCAGCCGATCTAGATTGAGTCCCTTAGCGCAACGGGAGGAGTGGAGCTCGTCACGCCATCGGTGAGCACCCTTTACCGCAGTTAACGTTCACTATCGCAAACGACAGTAAAAAACCCCTGGTTTAGAGCGTTTAACTGCTAACCAATAGAACGCGCGTTCGATCCTCGGGAGTCGGACAACCTCGAGGTTGGCTATAGCTGACTGACGACAGTTCATAAGACGGAAATAGTCATTCCAATCGCACTCTTTGTTAGTACTCGTTCTCTACAGTAGTGGTGCAGGTGTGCCTGAATTCTTACAACCATTTATAAATATGGTTCCTCCTCCAAAAGAAATGCCTGCACCATTAAGCAGCGAATTTGTAGCACTTAGTGACAAAATGACAGACCGATGTACAGAGCTGAACAATTTGGCAATTTTCTAGTTCTTAATCAGGTCTCTGAGTGCTCAATTTGCAGTATGGCAACGGTAATTTTACCGTTCAATGAGTCAAGGTAGGTGGCCGGAGCAGAAGTGGCAGCGGTCTGGGGTGGTTCATTAAATCAGTTTTTGAGCAGTCACACAAAATTGAAATTTTTACATAAGTCGTTATGGTTGCTAGTGCTTGGGCAACATATCTAGGGGTTTTTAAAGTTTCGATCAGCAGTCGTATGCTTTTCAAACAAATACCTGTAGATTGAAGTCATCTTGCGGACTGAAAGTTTATAAGTTAGAACGTTTCGCTTACCGGATTTTGTGATTGCACAACCCTACACAAAAAATACCGTGCATCTCAAAGGCAATTTTCTGTTCTATTTTGTTTTTTAGCGGATCACTGGCGTGCCAGAGCGTCTATTTGTTACACGGGCGGAAATCTTTATAGGTGGCATTTGCAGAGGGCAAGTGTGATAAATTTTAAGTGCACCTCTGCCTTTGACGCAAACGTCCGACATTGGGAACTTGCCTGACGTTAGTAATTATAATTGGGCTAATTGACATGCATTCGGTGGGTGTGCGAATATAACGAAATGTCGGAAGACAACTTTGGATGGCGATAAAATGTGAAAGTACCAGATATTTGCAACTAAACATAACCTATAAATTTCTGTCTGTCGACGATGAAATCTTATTTGATTTTGAAACGTCAGGACAATATAACGATGGTTCCCATGATTCTCATATATATATATATATATATATATATATATATATATATATATATATATATATATATATATATATATATATATATATATATATATATATATAGAGGAACCGACAAAGACAAGGGAGACCGGAATGGTCATTTCTGGCTTATTAGCCGTCATCAGCCAGTCATACCCAATACCAAGTGTGGCACACCTGGGATTCGAACCCGCGACCTTTGGTAATTGAGTCAAGCGCTCTACCATTGAGCCACGGGCTCGTTGTTTTGTCGGTAGCGATCGGGAATATGATGAAAGTGTGTGGCCCACCGATCTGCTTAAGGAACATGTATGTTCCGATGTGCCCTGGAGCTCACATTAGAGCCCTCGCAGGCGCTCGCATAGCGACGTGTAGCATATGATAGAGTGGAACCGACAAAGACAAGGGAGTCCGGAATGGCCATTTCTGGCTTATTAGCCGTCATCAGCCAGTCATACCCAATCCCAAGTGTGGCACATCTGGGATTCAAACCCGCGACCTTTGGTAATTGAGTCAAGCGTTCTACCATTGAGCCACGGGCTCGTTGTTTTGTCGGTTGCGATCGGGAATATGATGAAAGTGTGCGGCTCACCGATCTGCTTAAGGAACATGTATGTTCCGTTGTGCCCTGGAGCTCACATTAGAGCCCTCACAGGCGGTCGCAAAGCGACGTGTAGCATATGATAGAGTGGAACCGACAAAGACAAGGGAAACCGGAATGGCCATTTCAGGCTTATTAGCCGTCATCAGCCAGTCATACCCAATCCCAATATATATATATATATCGGGGAAATAATTTCTGAATTTATTAAGTGCAGGACATGGAGTCAGGTGATTCGGACATGACTTTTTAGGGTCAGACCCGAAATTTCAATGAACATTTGGGTCGAAGACAATCAACCACTGTGGAATAACCACGTAATGCCCATTCTACAAACAAGTAGTATGAATCTTATATGGCACATATATTATATCGTACTTCCGACATAGGTACTAGCTAAAAGCCCAGACACGTGTTTCGCCGATGTTTCTGCTGCTGCGTGACACAGCAACGAGGGGTTCGGCTCCTCAGTGGGTCCCCAGCGTTCTCTATGCTGTTTCTGGTATATGGACTCCAGAGAATAATCGGGTAAATAATTTCTGAAATTATTAAGTGCAGGACATGGAGTCAGGTGATTCGGACATGACTTTTTAGGGTCAGACCCGAAATTTCAATGAACATTTGGGTCGAAGACAATCAACCACTGTGGAATAACCACGTAATGCCCATTCTACAAACAAGTAGTACTACAAGTAGTATGAATCTTATATGGCAAAGACATTATACCGTACTTCCGACATAGGTACAAGCTAAAAGCCCAGACACGTGTTTCGCCGATGTTTCTGCTGCTGCGTGACACAGCAACGAGGGGTTCGGCTCCTCAGTGGGTCCCCAGCGTTCTCTATACGGTTTCTGGTATATGGACTCCAGAGAATAATCGGATAAATAATTTCTGAAATTATTAAGTGCAGGACATGGAGTCAGGTGATTCGGATATGACTTTTTAGAGTAAGACCCGAAATTTCAATGAACATTTGGGTCGAAGACAATCAACCACTGTGGAATAACCACGTAATGCCCATTCTACAAACAAGTAGTACTACAAGTAGTATGAATCTTATATGGCAAGGACATTATACCGTACTTCCGACATAGGTACAAGCTAAAAGCCCAGACACGTGTTTCGCCGATGTTTCTCGACAATTAAGTCACTTTGGCATCTCTGTCGCCCACAAGCCTGCGTCCTCCATACGCGCAACCCTATGCAGAGTAAAGGACCCCCTTCCAAAAGAACAATTAAGCAATGTTATTTACCGCATACCGTGCGCCAACTGCCCTTCTGTTTACATTGGCCATACAGGCCGACGTCTTGGGACTCGCATCAACGAACATAAGCTAGTAATTCGACGACGCGACCCCTTATCACACGTGTTTGCGCACTCCCTTGAATGCGACCATCGCTTCAATTGGGACGGTACCGACGTGATCGCCATGGCCAACACCAAACAAGCTCGAGAATTCCTCGAAGCTTGGCACTCTAGCACAGCTAGCATTAACCGCCACGTTGACCTAGATGCTCATTACGAAGGATTACGTGCACGATTTACTAACGAGTGCCCACCCCCTAGCAACGACTGCTAGTCCTTGCGGCATTTAATCTCACTTGTCGCCAACCCCACCTCAGACATGGTGAACCGCAATTAAACATTCCGACACCTCCAACCGACGCAGTGACCCCTAAATCCAACCCGGAACCATGATCGATAATCTAGCCGGCCGTAGTTACTCGCCGCCCACCTCCCCCTCCCAAACAAGCCAATGTAATTGTTCTCTCCTCACCTCCCCCATCCCAAAACATGCCCCGATTATTGCTCCACCCAACAGTTCGACCGTCGTAGTCCG